>PVIW01004267.1:0-137871 GCA_004026585.1 Noctilio leporinus
CCAGGAGGGGCAGATGAATTCAGTTGTTAATCCAATCAACCTGTGATCTGAAGTCAGGTTTAGGCATTGCTGGGTGGGGCAGATAATTCCTATGGGTGGGGCTGTGGCTTCCTCTCAGGCTACTGCCCTTTAGAGAAGAGTGGTCTGCCTGCTGTATGGGGGATGGGTCTGCACTGGACTCACCAGTTGCTCCCTCAACTCTCCCCTAAAGCCACTGACCCAAACCCTCCTTAAGTGTCTCTAGTCCACTCTGCCCTTTCTCTGCTGGAGCCCACTGTGAGTGGGTGGCACTGTATTTTTTGTATTTTTGTGTGTGGTTACTTTAAGAACTCAGTCTCTCTGTCAAACTGGCTAAACCTAGTGGCATTTTTGCTTTTCACAGCTGGGTACACTGTTTTACTCTCAGCTGTGTTGCTGTAGGCTGAGCAGCCAAGTTAAGGGTTTAGCTCCCACCCTTCTCAGGTGAAACCCCCGGCTGCTGAGACATTTCTTTGTCCCTTCAGCTGCTGCCCGGGGAGCCCTGCCAGCCCTCTTCCATCTCCGCCCTTCTACCGATAACATTGTGATGAAGTGGCTCTTCTGTTCTGTCCGTGGTTATAAGGCTTCTCTTCAGTTGGTGTTCTGTTGGTTATGCTGAATGATTTCTTCTCCCCAGTTAAGTTGTAATCCCAGTTTGGGAGGAGATTGTTGTAGCTCCACTTACTCTTCTGCCATCTTGGTTCTCTTATTCTTCTTTAATAATGATTTGTTTAGGACTTAATGGCTCTGCACTCAATACTAAAAAACAGAAGCAAATTTCCCAAGAAGGTAATTCAACTTAATTTTCTCAGTTCCTCCCTTGCACAGGCCATATGCTCCATATTTGTACATTGATATAAAATATGAAATAGTAAAGTATTTTAATAACATCTCTTTAAGATTCCTACTTCTCTCCAAACAAACTTTTGCTCTGTAACACTTCTCTCATGTTTGGTTGTGTTGAATGGCTGTGGGCAGTTGAAGAAGCAGGTAAGATGAGTTTGTATTGGTATTACATTTAGACTGGGTTTATGAGATACATTTATGTTTTTCCTGGGGGCTTATGTAGAGTTAAGTTATTGATAGCCATCCAGGTCTTTCAAGGAATACAGTATGCCAACTCACTGAGCTTGGCAACCTGGAGATCAGGACCAGAGGTTAAATTACAATTTAAAAAATCACCTGACCTACATAATGTGGCACTTGAGTCATATGGTAAAAATGAGAAACATGGATTAGAATGAATGAAGCCAGAAGCTGGTTTGAAATTTTTCCAATCATCATCTGTGTAAAATTTTAAGTGGCGGATTCAGTTCTCACCAAAGCCTGACCAAAACCTAAGCTCATTCCTGTCAGAAACAAATTGTTTAAATGCCACACAACTCAATTGTAAATGTATAATTTGTATTTTATCTTTCCATAGAAATTGTTTGAAATAGAATTTCTCAGAATTTTTGTGTTTTGTAGTATTGCTGAATACCCTATACCAACAATATATTGGTACATGAAATCTCACATTTTAACACTTCCAATTATAAATATTAAGAACAAATCCAATCACTTGTGTTAGAGAAAAGACTAGATTATTTCTCCATTTTCCTTCAGAATGCAGTCATTGGCACACAAAAAGATCAAAGAACATGTAGCCAAACATAATAATAATGAAAGAAAGAAAGAAAGAAGAAAAGAAATGATAGAGATATGGTTAGGGAGTTATCTTAAAAATGTTACATTTATTTTTCTGAATTTTGTAATATAGGTCAATTTTTGTGGTGTATATAATTTTTAAGAGATTTTATTTACTTTTAGAGAGAAGGGAAGAGGGGGAGAGAAATATCAATGTGTGGTTGCCTCTCAGGTGCACCCAAATGGAGACCTGGTCAGCAACACAGGCATGTGCTCTGACTGGGAATCAAACTGGCGACCCTTTGGTTCTCAGATTGGGCTCAATCCACTGAGCTACACCAGTCAGGGCTTATTTTTAATATATGTGACACGACTGTATTTCAAATAACTATTCACATTCATACTTCACTTGTATTCTTTTTCTTAAAGAAGTCTTCCCCAAATCATATAAGCTTTAGGACCCATGAAACGCATGGATGCCCCCTGCTAAAAATACCAGAAACAGTAACATGTAAGACATAGTGCTTGAATTTCAGATATAAGTGTTTCAAGGGGGAGATAGGCTGGTAAACAAACTGTTACAACACTTCAAGAGGATTAAGAAAGAGGTGTGTGGAAAGTTCAATGGTTCCTTCAGTGACCAAAATTTTAAAATACCCTAGTTTCAGGCTCTGATGGTATGCTGATGGTTGTTTGTGTAATCTGACAGTTGTTAACATCAACTGTTTAATAGCAATGTAAGCCACTAAGATGTGTTTGCTCAGGCAACCACAACTTCCTTGAGAGCTGGTGGCAAGTTGAGTTTTAGTTTGTGTGCTGCATGCTTTTTGTCTTTTCTTCCATACCACCAGCACCTGGTTACCTCCCTGAGATTTCCTTGTTCTGGCATCTTGGCTCCTTGGAGTTCAGATGGAATCCAGGATCTGCTGGAAGGAGAACTCCTGAAAGGATTTGAAGCAAGTCTAGAAAGATGAGATTTAGAGAATCCTAAAGAGCCAGCAGCCAGGTCCTGTCTGCCTGCAAGCTAAAGCGGATGCAATCTGGCAGTAAGACCATACTGAAATGTTATCAGCTTAATTAAAGTGGTGACATCATACCAGAGAGGCTCCCCTTTCGCTGGGACCTGAGGCAGCCATGCATGCTTGGAAGACTTTGGCAGACTCAGGCAACCTCTGAGCTTTCTCTCTTAAATCTGATCTTGTGTTGCACTTGAACATTTCAATGTTTCCATAAAATGACAACTATCAAAACTGACTTAATCACATTTCTCACAATACCGCATCCTTTTCCAGACCACCTCACATTGTGAATTTTATAATCTCATTCCCCAAGCTTCCTAAATTCAATCTTCAGTCCTTTTTCTCTTCCCCCTGCCTATTCTTCTGTGAGGTAGATGAGACAGAATATGTAAAGCATAAAATATGTCATACCTGGGACATATTAGGCATTCAATAAGTGACAGTTCACTTTCTCCTCCACCTTCTCTTCCTGATCTAGGTATTAGAATGACTCCCTGTTCCTCTCACTGGGCCCCATTAAACTTTCTCTCCATTCCACACTATACAACTTCACACAGGCATTCTCTAAAATACCTATTTTCACAAACCTATGTCTGATCCCCTCTAGTGGGTTGACTTATGTTCTTCAAAAAGCTGTACCCAAGTCCTAACCTTCAGTGCCTAGATATGTAATCTTTATTGGGGAAAAGGGTCTTTGAAAATACAATTAAATTAAATATCTGGAGATAAGGTTATCTTCATCTTAGAATGAGCCCTAGATTCAATGATAGGTGTCTTTATAAAAAGAGGTTGAAGGCCATCTGAGAGAGGACAGATTGGAGTGATCCATCTTTAAAGTAAGTAATGGCAAGGACTGCCCTCAGCAACTAGAAGCTAAGAGAAAGGAATGGAATGGGTTCTCCCTCAGAGCCTCCAGAAGGAACTAATCCCAACTATATCTTGAATTTGGACTTAGAAAAATATGGGAGAATAAATTTCTGCTGTTCTAAACCTCAAATTTGTGGAAATTTCTTATGGCAGCCTTAGGACATTAATACACCCCATTATTCTGACCCTTCAGGTCCTTCTTAATTTGGGTGTGTAGCCTACCCTTCCAAGGTTCTCTCTTACTACTTACTCTCCTCTACAGCTTCCCTTCTGTATATTAACAGTCTCTCAATCATGCAGTGATTATTTGTGCATTTTGCCTTTTCTAATGTGATGCTTTCTTCTTCCCTAAAACTCATTGTGCTTTCTCCACTTGTTCAAATCCTAATCATGAAATGAAATACCTATCCTGGTCCACAGTGATTTCTTCCCTATAATGAATTTTTATAATACACATCTGACATTGAATCTAGTTTAATTAAAACAGCATTTGTTTTGCTTTTTATACATATATATCTCCTTGAGGCCAGGATGTTTTTGCAACCTAGATGTTGAACATGTGAATAAATTCAGAAAGCACTGATAGAGAATGCAGGTTTTATGGGCTGAATTGTGTCTCCCAACTCCCAAAAATCATCTGTTGAAGACAGAAATCTAGTACCCCAGAATGTGACAGCATTTAGAGATAGGGCCTTTAATGAGATAATTAATGTTAAATGAGGTCATATGAGTAGACTGTACTAATCCAGCCAGACTGATGTCCTTTAATAAGAGGAAATTTGGGCACAGAGAGACACCAGAAGTACCCACACACAGAGGGACTACCACATGAAGAGGCAGTGAGAGGGCAGCCTTCAATAAGCCAAAGAGAGCCATCTGAACTAGATCTGTCCCTTATGGACCTCAGAGGAAACCAACCCTGCCAGTACCCTGACCTTGGTCTTCTAACCTCTAGAACTGTTGAGAAAACACTTTTCTGTAGCTTAAGTCCTGTAGTCTGTGGTATTTTGTTATGGCCACCCTAGCAAAGTAATACAGTAGGTAAAATGTTAAGACTCAAAGGTAAAAAAAAACAAAAACCTCCTGAAAGTGGGAGTAAAATGATAACTGTATGTAGCTCTTACTAAAGCCCTATGACTTAGGTTTATTATGAAAACAATATCATTTTAGTGTGAAATTCAAAGAGATATGAGAATAGAACTGGGGCTTGGCCTCTACCACTCTTCACCTTCTTTTAGAATGATGCTATTGCATAATGTATAGTAGGAAATTACCTGATAGTCTCATGAGTTAATCTGCTAACCTAAAATTATATAAGGTCAAATCATGTAGTGTAAGCCTAGGCATTTTTTGAGATTGACTATAAGGGTATAAAGATTAGTGGATTGATTAGTAGCAATCAAAACAACACTGGTTATTATATATAATTATACATTATATTATGTTATGTTATATTATACATACAATAATATATATATAATATATTAAATATATATCTCATATATTAATATTTATTTTATATATAAATATAAAGTGCACATCACAGTGCACTTTTCCTTATTCCTTTACCAGCTCATAACTTCCATTGCTTAAAGAAAAAAAAAAGTAATGAAATTGATTCCATATTATTCGCATTAAATTTGGAATTTGAGTCCCCTTCTGGGGAATAATTTTCAAAAGCTCATGACAGAATTTAGTATGTCAGAGGGAGAGGGAAGCATCCAAACTGGGAGTGGCTCTAAATACTGAGGTCCCTGAGGGTGGTTGGAGCAGCTGATGTTTGGTCAGAAATATATGTAGAGCTTGCTACCAGATGAAGGTATCAGCTTGTTCTCCATGACCTTTGAGGTAAGGGCTACACCTGAAAGGTGAATCTTCAGAATGCTAATTTCAATTCAACACAAAAATTTTTACTACAGAATCTAATTTAAGGACCATAAGTAATGAGGTATAGAGGCCTGTTGAGTGGTAATGTATTTTAGTAGCTAACAGGGTTTTGGAATTACAGCTTTAGCTCTTGTTATCTGTGTGACCTAGTCTAGGCACTTGATTTACTTAGCTTCAGTATCTCCATCAAAATGGGGTGAACGATTGCAATGACCTCATTTAGAGTATTAGATGGAATAATGCATGTGAACTTCTTGGGAAACAGATGTGAAGAGGGTTGGGTTAACATAGTTTAGTCACAAAGTTCATCTAAGTTTATGTCTAGTTTTGAGCCCTAGACTCTGAGTTCATTATGCCACTTTGGGTCTAAGTTTTATTCCAATACATAAAAAGGAAAAGAAGTTATAAATGCAAGGGCTCAGGGAGTACGTTGAAAGAGAAAGGAGTGGCTTCTTTCATGGCCTACTATGAGGGCTTATGTTAGCTGCCTGTGTTGGGCCACAGAGCTGACAACATGACTGTAGCTATTAGTGTTTAAACACAAGAAAAAGTAATTCTTCTCCCTTGCCCTCAGTTCTCATCCCCTCTGCTTCCTTCCTCTATAACTCTCCAGTTTCTCCAAGACTAGGTTGGGTGATCCTAATCCACAACCAGAATGTCTCTGATGAAGCCATTTCTTCCTATTCTTTACCATCTTCTCTCACTGAAGTCCACAAAATGCTAATTTGAAAGCTTGGCTCCAATGGGGCTCATTACAACATTAAAAAATATTAAACTCAGAACCTGACTCATAATGAAAACTAAAAAGCAAATTGAGAGGGATGAAAGACCAAATAAGACTAGATCTGTAGCAGAGAAGGCCCAGGAAGGCCTCTGGGGATAATTTACAACTATCACCCCACTGGGTGTGAATTTCTCTGAGATAGTCCATTCTGAGACAGTGTACCTTGAATTTTGTTAACATGTATTTAGCACATATTAAGCTCAGTGATACTGATAATATATATGATAATAAGCTGTCTGACACCTATTAACTAGGTTCATATCTAGGAGGGACTAGAAGAATATGAGCTATTCAATTGGGGATGCTTAGCATCACTAGTAAACAACAAGAAGTGGTTTGAAAAGTTTTTTGATATAGTCACTTGAAAATGTCACCAAAATTTTAAAAAAGTAGTCTCTGAGGTAAATATGTGTATTGAGAATGGCTTTGTTGTGCTGTGCATACATTCTATTATTTGATCTTCACCAATAATAAGTTGGCATTATCACCCTTATTTTAGAAATTAAAAAATTAGGTGCAGAGAGGCACAGTAACACTTCCTAAATCACACAGTACTGTATACCTAAAAATTGTATTACCTACACTTTTTTAAAAGTCAGCTTTTTTTCTACCCAAATTACAAGACCATAGAAGGAATTGAAGAAGTAGTCTTCATGATACATTGTTGTCTCATAACAGATGAGTTTACTTTTATTCTTCTTGTCCAAACTGTAACATATCATTTGGGGCACCATTAATATTACACAGACTTGGTGCTCAAATGTACTGTGTTTTCAGTAAAATTTGAAGAAACCCCAATTTTTCAAACAGGTATATGAACATTAAGAGAAAAACTACCATGAGATTTTTAGATGGATGCTAATTTCTAAACATTAGTTATTATATGTGAACTCACGTGTATAGAATGTTAAAAAATGCAATATATTTATGTGGCTTTTTTGAGGATATTGGAGTGCATACAAGACATGCTTGTGCATATTTCAGCTTATACATGTTATTTATTTTAGGTTATATAAGCACTGAGTACAGTATATATACAATGTATAATATTTACATGTTTTTCCTTTCCTTTTCTTTTCTTTCTTTCTTTCTTTTTTTTTTTTTTTTGAGGGAACTTAACCCTCACAATTATTAACTGTGCATAAAACCCAAATAACAGATATAATGTGTTATATAGGTCCAACTACTCATTCAGAATACCTGTTCTTTGCTTTTATGATATTGGGAAAAGAGTTACTAAAGAAATAAAAGCCTTCCTCAGGCCCCTGTTCCATAAAACACATTCCACCCAGTCTCCTTAACCGGGTGGAATATCCTTCTCTGCCCCCACCCCAACACCCTCTCAATACAGCCTAAAAGTCGGTGGGTAATTGGGTCCAGATTGGAGATGTTTAAATATTCATGAGGCTGGCAGGGGACTGGGAGGGGGCGACTGTCTAGAATGGGGGTGGGGGCTGGGGAAGTGATTAGTCATTGAAAGCTAGTGAACAATTCTGAGAAAGAGACGGAGATGGGGGGGGAGAGTAAATAGGTGGGGAGAGGAAGAGTGAAAGAGGAGAGAAGAGGAGGAAGAGGAAGAAGAAGAGAGAGAGGGAGAGGGAGAGAGAAGAGAGCATGTGCGATGAGCAATAGCTGTGGACCTTCAGTTGCTGCTAACTGCCCTGGTGTGTGAGGGAGAGAGGGAGGGAGGGAGGGAGGGAGGGAGAGAGAGCACGCAGCGCGAGAGAGAGCGAGTGAGCAAGCGAGCAGAAAAGAGGTGGAGAGGGGGGGAAATAAGAAAGAGAGAGGAGGAAAGGAGAGAAGGCAGGAAGAAGGCAAGGGAGGATACAACCATGCTGTGCTGTATGAGAAGAACCAAACAGGTAGAGCTAAAGATTTTTACTTCTTGCTGTTGTGAAATTAACAGAGTCCAGTGTTTCCCTGTACAGGCAGAAAAAATATATATTAACTGCTTCTGCTCTGGCCATGGTGCTCGCGTTTCCTTAGCATATGGTAACTGATGGTGGCATCCCAGCTTTTATTCTATTCCGTCTCTTATGCTCTGGTTTTAGGTTGCTGTTATTAATTAAGATGAGGTTAGAAAAAATATGCCAGTTTGATTGGAAATAAGATTTTTCTTTCTGTCTATAAGGAAATGTTTAGCATTTCAGGTCTGGTTTTGCGGTGTGGATGTAGAAATGGGTGTGGGGAAAAGATGTGGGTTCTACCTACAAGATGGGGAAGCAACCCTTTATATTATTTGCCAAAAGCAAGTTGAAAGAATCATATTCAGTAATGAGTATTGCTTGTTCTGTTTTACAATTTTCTCACATGTGCTGCCCGGGAAGCAGTCTCATATGGGCGCAGGTATTAATGGAAGAACATGTGAAGGCTTTATTTATTTGCTGTTTATTTATTTTTTCAATGAATGAAACTATGACTTGGGATATTATTATTTTTCCAAAAGAGAATCTGAAGGCAACCAGGGCTGGAAATTGGCCGCGTGGAGGGGGAAAATCCCTTTAGGATTGTGCACCAGCTGGTCCGGGAGATGGTGGACCACGCCCCTAGGAGCTTCGGGCTCAGCTGGGATGGGAAAGACAAGCCGAGTATTACCTGTTGGAAATCAGGTTTTTCCTCCTCTTCGCTTGCATCTTTCCTGGGATTGACAGTGACCAGAGTCAGGCGAACATTCCAAATAATAAGCATGGTGACTCATTTTCATCAGGAAGAGGGACACAGACAAGATGAGCAAGAATCCGAGTCCCCGCCCTACTCCCCCACTGCCCAGGTTTTCCTTCCATTTCAAATTGCTCACTTATTTCTTGAAAGATATTTTAGAAACTTCACTGGAGTGAGGTTGGGGAGGAATGACGAGTACGGTATTCCGCAGGAACCGACAGTGCCCTGGCATTCACCAAACGAGGCTTTCAAACATTTATTGGAACACGTTTGAGTGATTTTGGCAAAGGTTAAGGGGAAAAATGGGTGAGGGAGTGCCTGTGAGTGTGTGCGCGCTCTCGCGCGCGTGCCCGTGGGAGGGGATGGAAGCCCTGGTCAAAGAAGCCCTTCGAAGATGGATTGCCTTCGGGGTGGGGGTGGGAGAGATCGGAACTGGGCATTATTCCCGTGCAGGTATTGGATCCTGGGCAATTTGTAATACACTCGCTGAATCTGAAGGGGGTGAGGGAGGGGAGTGGAGAAGAAACAGCCTGCCAGATTTGAACATTTAGCCATCGCCCTGAAAGGAGGGGTGGGGAGTGAGGATGCAGGAGAAGGAAGAGGAAGGGAGAAGGAGACAGGAGCAGAATATCAGAGCAGTGGATGGAGAGGCATACATAAAAATAAATAAATAAATCAAGTGGCAGGCACCTGGGGTTTTGTATTTGGCGTGGATAGAGGTGTATGGGGAAGAGCGTGAGAGGCTTACATGCTGCACTTCCCTAAACTGCTCTATGGATCTAGAGATTGATGCTTCCTATGACTCATTTTCCAACCCAGGACACTTCCACTTGTCTTAATTCTGGTACATAAATGCATTAGATACAGGTGGCTGGGTTAGGCACACTGTCAAGGAGACATCCTGAGGTTGCCTCACTGGTGAGCTGGGGAAATAAAATTTAGGAAGGTGAAGCCCTAAGGAATCCAGTGGTACTCGTTTAAAAATGCTCTAATTTTGGAAATAAAAATATGCTGCATTACAACTTTTTGCTACTATATGTATACACATAGAAGTCTGTGCACACCCCACTTTGACAAAGGAAACTAGGCATGATTTTGAGAAAGGGAATTGGGGCTAAAGGAACTCCCTCCCCTCAAAGGGGGGTTCTATCTCAGCAACAGACCCAAGTGTTCACTGGGATGTGTAAAGTGATGAAGCTGAAATTTTGTGTCTGGGAGTTGTAGAAATGTGCACTAAATGTGTATAGCATCTGCACATTTCATATGTGATAGTCATGCATGTATGGTTTCCACATGCCTGCCTGTGTTTTAGCATAATTTATAATGAAGAGAGAAAATGAAAGGTATAGAAATTGTCCTATTTTCCCTGTGTATTTTATAAATGTGTGCTTCTGTGTGAAACGGACCTGCTCCCTATTTACCACCTTTGTGTATCATTGACATAAGTCAGTATGTAGGGTATATTAAGTCAAATGGAAGGAAATTATGTATCCAGGGCGTGGGCTCCATAGTATACTGACTGGCATTTGTATAGTATGAGTCCTTAAGTCTCATACATGTTTCCTGTTTGTGAGTGAAATGATCCTATATCATTCATGGCAGAATCTGATTGTGTTTATCTTTCTTCTGGCATCTATTCATCATCTGAGTCCCTAATATGGAATAAAACAAGGGCAAAAACCTGCAAAGGTCTAAACTCTGCCACACCCATAAAATACAGCAGAAACGTGGGAGGGGGCTGGAGAGATTGCACTTCCTTCCTCCTCCACTTGAGCAGCAGACAGAAGTAATCTTGGATTTCTGAGTTGTAATACATTGCCAATGAGTGAGAAGAAAGCATAAATGATCTTTATTGACCATTAATTATGCACCGCTATAGATTATGATAGCAGGAAGAAGAGAATGGCAGTGGGGGTGGAGGTGAGAAGGTGATAAAGGAGTGAGCAGAGGAGAAATAAAATAGAAGAATCCCTGAGATTTTATTGGCTTATGATTTTCAAATATCTTGGGGCTAACTTTAAATAGCTTAATTACCAAGCGTATAGCAGATGATGAAAAACTTGCAAGATAGGATCTGGATCCACAAAGCAAACAAAACTATGAGATATTTCCTTTGTTTAAAAGTAAAGACTTTTAATTAAAGTGGAAAGATTCCCAACACAGGCAAGTAGCCCCACTACCCCCACCCTTCAATCATACCAACATCTGCCTTTTTCTTCATACAACAACTAACCCTTATCTTAGTGTGATCTATGGTTTAGAATTCCCACCTCGCCTTTCCGTGGCTGTTCTGGAAAGGTGTTGAAGGATGCTGCCTTGCTGTTTCATGCAGACAATTTCTCCTACTTATAAACTGGATTCCTCCTAAATCTCTCTGAGCCACACCCAGTGTCATCCAGGGACTAAGTGAATTAATTAAATGGAGACATTCTACTGAATATAATTGAAACTATTTTTTTTTAAATGCTGATTTCTACCACATATTTCCAAATTTAAACAGAATAAATCATGTAAAGGTTTTGTTGTTGTGGTTGTTGTTTTCCTGCCAGATTACCTGGCCTTGTGGAGAACCTTTGAAAATGAATGGTGCATTTATCTTCATATCTGGTGCATCTATAATTCCTTCTAACCCATACACAATGAGCCCAGCTCTCTCACGCTGATAGTCTGTAACTCTGGTTTCTCCTTCCCCACTTATGCTGAGCAACTGGGATAAGAATATGTAGGGTTAATTATTTTCTCTTGCTGAGCTGGCACAACTATAGAAATCTCCTTTCATGTTTTATGCTAAAGGGCAGTGCTCCTGTTCACAGAAAGAGAGAGTGGCAAGGGATCTCTTTTGCCTATTTCCTAGTGAAATTGTCAGTGACATGCCTGGGGCTGTTACTTCCCTGTAGTACTTCGGTTTTACCTGGTCCTATAAGAAAGGGATGGGCGAGGTCTTTTCAAGCACTAGTGAAGCATGTATATTAACTAAATATTCTCCTTGTTCATTCTGGTAAAGTAAGAAAAGTCTAAAATCTTCCTCTAATATTAAAGGAACTTTTCAAAGGATACACATACCCAGGTCATCTCAAGGGAAGATACAGCATTCACTTCACGCTTAGATGTCAGAGACATTCAGGCAACCAAGCGTGTCTGTTGTCAATCAAGGAAGTGATTGTGGACAGGGATTCTCCCTTCTGAATTTCAAAAGTGTTGTCAGACTGCCTCTGCACCATTGCCCTGAAGTCTTTATAACATTCTCTGAGGTGTTAAGGAAAAGCACAATGCTGAGAGTCTTTAGTGTATGTCATGTACTGATTCTATGATCTTGAATGAATCACGTAATTTTGAGCTTTGGTTTCCTCCTGTAAGATGGAGACTAAAAACTCAAATCTAAAAACAAACAAGAAAATATCCCACACTGCTTGGCTTAAAGGTTTTTTTGTATGGATCACTCTAAATGAATGTGAAAACAAAGACCAATAGAAATGCAAAAAAAAAAAATTCTGTCCAAGTTTTGCAATGTGAGGCTTGGATTAAAACTGCCAGTTGTTCAAGATTGTCCAGTGCCTACTATACTGCCTTTTCCAGTTAGCAGGTAGTTGCTTCTGGTCACAGCTGATTCCTCTGCTTATGCCCTTGCTTCTCCTATTTTTTCTCCAGAATCTCATTCCATCCTGTCTCTCTTGAGATTTTATCTTCTCCTTTTCCCATTGCCTATGAACATGCTCTTGTCTCTTCTCTCTTAGAGGACTGTCTCCTGACTCTCCTGTCTCCATCCCTACCATGCTATGGCTCACCCTCCTGCTGGAACAAAGTCCCTAAAAGTTCTCCCCACACTCATTACTCCCCAGTCTCTATTCCATCTACTTCAATAAGCCTTGCCCTGGCTGGTGGCCCTTTGGATAGGCTCCAGCCTGTGAACCCAAAGGTCGCTGGTTGGATTCCCAGCCTGGGCACATAACCAGGTTGCAAGCCAGGCCTCCAGCCAGGTCCTTAGCTGAAGGCAGGCAAAAGGCAACCATACATTGATGCCTCTCTCCCTTCCCTTCTCTCTAAAAATAACTTTTAAAAAATCTTCAAACAAAATAAAAAAATAAGGCTTCTTTTCCCATAATTTAATTGAAACATATTCTGAGAAAGATACCACATCCACTGACTCTTCAGTTTGTGTCTTTTTAATATTCCATTGACATTTTATATTGTTGTCTTTACTTCTTTCCGAAACTCTCTCCTTATTTAACCCCCATAATAACCCTCCTTATTTGCCCTCTCAGATAGGTCTATCCCAGTCTTCTTTGCTGGCTTTTTTCACTCTCTTCTCCCCAAAATATCAATTATCTTCTGGTTCATGAACTTGATCCATTTTTCCTCTCACCTTACACACCAGTTCTAGGTGATTGCATTCATGCTGGTAGTTTCAACTGTGTTAACTCAGAATATCTCTCCTGAGCTCCTGATCCATTAAGTAGCTCTAAGTATATAGGAGATAAAACTGTTTATCATATGTGAAAACCATAGTCAGCCTTCCACTTAGTCTCCCTCCAAATTCCCACAGTGTAGCCAGCCTCCAAGCTCTAGAGAACTGGGAATAATCATGAATGTAGAATTTTTTTTTTTTTTTTTAACCTCCACATCCAGCTACTAAATTCCTAGATTCTAGTTAAGAAGATTTTGAATCCATCCTCTGCTTTTCAACTCCACCACAAATAACCTGGTTCAGACTTTCATGACCACTTATCTGGACAAACGCAATGACTTCTTACATGGACTTCCTACCTTCATCTTGTTCTTCTTCAATTCTTGCAAATAACACTACAGTTATCTTTACCTAACACAGATCTTGTTGTATGATTTTCCTCCTTAAAATCCTCTAATGTCCCCTCTTAACTGAAAGCAAAACTATAAACTACTCAGCATGGATGACATGACATTCTTTGCTTGCTTTTCCAGCGCCATCTTGAAACATCCTCTCCTCGCACCTTAGACACCACATAAATCTTTAAGCCTTAGTGCCCTTGGTCATATTGCATTCTCTGCCCACATTACACTTCCTCTCAACCTGGAAAATTTCCATACCTTCTTTGTGACTATGCTGTAGTGTATAATTTCACTATTATATCACTTGTTGACTACATAGCTTATAGGTTTTTGTTTTTGTTTATGTTTTTTAACAATACTGGTGTCCATATTGTAAGCTGCTTAAGGGAGAGGTAGAATCTTAATTCTTTTTCTATCTCCAGTGCTTACTAGATTACTTGCCAAATACATACCTGGGTTTAACTGGATAATCTATTTTCTAAATGGATATGGAACTAGGTATATAAACTTTCCATAAGTTGTGAGATATCTTAATAGGTGGAACCACTAGTATTTTTTTCTTTAATCTATTGGCATCAAATTTTGAGGTGGAGCTGATCATCAGTGGTTCTCGTTATTGACCTATAGGATAAATAACCATCACTTTTTAATGAAATCAGGCAAAAATTAAGCCCATTAATACTGTATTTTTCTGAACTACCAGGACTGGCACTATCTGAAAACCTCCCTTTGATGTCCTTCTCCCCACCAACCAGCAGGATATAGCCCCAGTTTCTGAGATTAATGGAGTCCCAGGAAAGACACATGGTTACTATATGGTTACTATAGGCTAGGGTCTTTGTATGCACCCCCCTTTTTTTTTGCCAAGTGCTTACTTTATTACATTATTCCACAATTTTCCAAATAAACTTTGACTCAGTCTTTTGCTATTCTTAGTTTATTTATTTCATTGATCCCACAATGTTCAAAATATGCTGGCTTGTGCTCAGGGACATGTGTTCAAGAATTAATTATATTTTCATTTTGGGTTTCTTTCCTTTTTACTGAAGTATCCACATAATAATATTTCTCAAAGAGAAATCCTGCATGGAGGTAAAAAGAGGTTGAATGGTAAGTAGTTCTTCAAAAGTCATGTAAAATGAAGGTGAATCAGATCAATTTTTACCTTTCTTAGGATTGAATAGACTGAAGGAATTTGGATTGTGAAGTAGACATATTATGGTCAATATAAAGCAAATTATAACCACCGTTTTCCATGAAAATATTTCCTACCAGACTCCAGGGAGTATATTCTTCTCTGACTGAATTGGCATGGCCTTGAGAAGAGAAATAAGACAAAATGAAATTTGTCTACATCTATTCAAGTTGAGTAGGGTTTCCCAATATCCACACTCTAATTCTGTATCTGACACATACACATTGTTCTCAATCTCTTTTTTATAGTCTGTTTTGTAGTCAGGTCCAAGTGGAGTTTTCCTGTTGATTTCTACTACCTCAGGCTAGTGTTTAGTGAGTTAGGCTGTGAAAGAAGAGCTTTAAGGGGGGCAGAAAGTGTCTCTTCCAACATTCCAAGTGGGTATTTTAGACCAAAAAAAGTCATTTTAAGCTGTGTCTGGCACATATTAATTTCTCAATAAAAGTATTCACTGAGGGAATGAAAGTAGGAAGGGAAGGGTCATCATGAGGGGTCATTAAGGGAAATGGCTAGGACAGAAGACCATTCTCAATTACCAATTCAGAACTGATTTTCTGTGAATCCACATTCAACTCCATTGGTTTTCCTCACAAGGTGGTTGTGGTCAAAGTTACACTTCCCTCTCCTGTCTGCTTAGATCAGAGTAGCACATTTGCTGTGAGTTTACATTGTAGTATGGGAGTTTGACCCTCCAAATTTCCTACCTTCAATTATTTACAGGTCTTATTTTCTTGGATTTTGTTTGTTTAATGTCCTGTTTCATGTCTTTGTAGTAGAATAAACCTTTCTCCTTGATTCTAGACCTGGCTCTGCCAATTGCTAGTCATGTAACCTTGGGTAAGTAACTCAGTCTCTCTGAGCCTCAATTTATTTATCTACATAGTGGACACATAAAAAAAAAAAAAATGCTGCAAATCCTGACTTACTTTTTCTACTATGTTGGTTTGAAGTTCAAATAAAGTTATAAAAATAAAAGTGTTTTGCAAACAATGTGTTTTTTTTAAGCATAGGATATTATTAATTTCACATACTGAAACCTAAAGTATTTATGGTTCTATGCAAAGAAGTACCCATGCTCCCTATATAGAAGATAAAGATAGGTAGATAGAATAAATAGATATGGATATACATCTTCCATTTTCATACCTTCCCTCCTATTCTCTACAGAGTAAATACTAACCATGCTAATGGGTGAGAGCATAGTGTATTTTTGTTGTGATACTCCAAAGATCAGTTAAAGCACATGAGAAAAATTCACAATATATCTTTTTTACTTTTTCTGCTTTTAATCTTTTTCTTCACCTCTATATTTCTCTTCTATATTTGCTAAGTTAGCTACTTTTCCTTTGTCTCTATCCCCACTTCCACCTCACTTCTAAATTGGGTTCTCAGCACTAATATTACCAGGCATGCTGTGCTCACATCCATCACATGATGGCCTAGTTGGGCAGAGTAGAGAGGGAGTGTGGGACTTGTTGGGAGAGTTGAAAACAGGATGAAGCCTGGTTGAGAGCAGCTCATAGATAATCACCTGAACACCATTTTCATACAACTTTAGAGTTTCTCAGTGCATCTGGAAGTGATATACGTACAGTCCTGAACCTTTCCCAACTCAACTCTAAATTCCATAAATAATTTTCTAAGCTCTCAGGACCTCTGCAAAGGATATTTCAGTTCTCCTGTATCCCTGGTTGATTGGGATAAGTTACCTATTTAATAAAATAAAATTTATAAAATTTTCATATAAGCAATGGGGCTTTGCAAACTAAAGAATCTTATTTCTTAATATATGAATAACATTTGAAAATATTTTAAAGTATACCAATTGGATGAAATTTGTCTAAGAAATCCTGTTTTTTCCAGGAACAAAAAGTCTAAAATAGAACAACTAATATCATGCATATTTTGAAAAAATACTTCTATATAGAGAGTTTAAGTAGAATTTAATAAGAAGGTGTAATAACTAGGAATTTGGAAATAAACTGGTATCCAGAGAGAAACAGTTATTTCTTTGATTATATTTATGGTTGGATAATGGTCAGTATCCCCTTTAATCATTCACTCTAGCCACCTCTCTCTGTCTCTCATGCTTTCTTTCTCTGTCTCTGTTTCTCCACACACATGCATACTCCTATTATTCATGTGTCCTTTGATGGAGTACTAGTAACAGAAACTAACTTGAAATGTCTATAGAAGAGATCTATTGAAACTAAACTAGATATCACAGAAATTAGGAAGTTGAACAGCCAAACTTAGGGGAACCAGAATAGTCCTGGGAACCTCAACAACAGGAATTCATAGACTTCTTTCTGGAACCTAGCATTTAAGGATTCAGTTATTAATAATACTGGTTTCTCTGTCTCACATTCAAATTCTTCAAAATCCTTATCAAAGAGAGAAAGAAGGAAGGGGAGGGAGAAGGAGAATGAAAATGAATAAATCTGATTGGCTTTTCTTGGGTCAGCTAGTTACCAATGGACCAATCATCTCTGACAAGAGGAAGGCTATGCCTATGAATCTAGTGAGACAGTAATTTGGCTGAGAAAGTATCTCCTGAGTATATACCTGTATGTCCATAATAAGGTAGCTACCCAGACCATGGGGGACTTACCTCAAATGTGGAAGACCACTATTTTTTCCCTTTAGTTGCTTTCATTTTGCCTTGTTTTTGCATATTATTATTGGTAGACTGAGGTAGCAGCACTAATGATTCTGAAAAGAAGTAGTAACCACATAGATAATTGATCTCATGGGCTTTTATATCTATAAATGAAAGGTTAGGACAAGTCTCCAGATCTGGAGTTGGTTGGTATAGGTTTTTCACTGTCTTTTCAAAGCTGAACTCTGTCAGGTAGACAGGTACCACCTGTCTAAGAGGAATAATAGTTACCATATGTTCTTTGCTAATTTGGCATAGTGGAGCTTTGCTTTCTCTCTCTCTCTCTCTCTCTCTCTCTCTCTCTCTCTCTCTCTCTCTCTCTTTAGTGTGCAGGATCCATTTCTACAAAAGAATTGGGTGCTTTCTCTGCTCCCTTGTGCTCAGTTGTACCTGGGGAGTATGGCAGGACACACAGCAGCCTCCCTCTCAGTTTAGGAGGGCGTCCTGAGTATAGGGCTAGCTCTTAAAGGCACAAGGGGACAATTAAAAAAAAAAAAAAAAGAATTGGGTAATAATGGATGTAAAACATCTTCCTTGGATTTATATCAGGGCAATGCTCTTTGATACTAGTCATTTTGAATTCTATTGAATTAATTCCATCAATAATCATCTTTATCTATTTTGTTGTCTCCATATGCATCTATTTTAGCCTTTCATCCATTATTTGTATCCTATTTCCAATACCTATTCAAAATGTTATTTTTAAATGAAAATTGAAAGACCCTAATCTTCATATTATAAACTATATAAAGGAGCTAGATGAGGCAAAGAAAACAATAAATAAATCAAATTATCTCCAAAGGTTAAGCAAACTCAAAAACTGGCTGCTTTTCTAAATGGCTACCCAACCTCTTAGTCAGCACTATTAGCCTAGGAACTAACCTAGACTAAGAGCTGTTAGAATGCAAATCCTCTTCCCCCTTCTACTTTATTTGGTTCAGAAACCAATTTACCTGCTTGGAGTGTAAGCTGAAAAGTAAAATCAATCTCCACAGTAGATGCTTAATAGTTAATCCAAAAGATGCATTCCATAGTAGAACTCAACCTCCAGTGAAAGTAATAATTAATTTGCACTTAGATTTCTAGGTACATGTTGTATTGAGGAGAGCCCACTTTAGCTATCCACTCTTTTACAGGGCTCTAATGGGGAGGGAAAATAGGCATTGGATATTTTTGAGGTAGAAATTGCATTTCAAAATCCTTTCTCTTTAGATAAATGAAAAATACTATTTTATTTGAGAAATGTCAGGGAATAGTGAGGCTTCATAAGTGATCTATCATAAACTTTTCTCACAACTGAGGCATTTAGATCATTTTTCTTTTAAACTTTTGATTAAAATTTCTTAAAATTTGAGATTTTCAAAAGGAAGAAAAGAATGGTATTATCTCATTTAAAAAATATTGCCCCTTTCTTTATTTGAATTTCACTTGAAGGAAGGGTTGGTTTATTCAAAATACATGCATATGTTTTTCTGAAGAATAAGATTATCAGAATTTTACTCTTAACTCTCAAGCATTTGTTTACTCCAATGAAAGAGAAGGTAATTCTGTTTTTCTCTATTGACTGGGAAAGGTACTCTGGAGAAATTAGTTTGGTATTTAGTATTCATTTGAACATCTTCCATGCTAATCTAAATTCAGTGTTCCCATGGCTTTGATTGCCTTTCACCAAAAGACACAAAGTAATAACTTTTGATAACTCAGCTATATTTGTACTCCATGTTGGTGGACAGTTAAGGACTGTATTGAACAAATCAACAAGAGCTAGTTTCTTGCATATTCTTTCTTCCATCTTCAACATCATACTTTATATCTTTGGGATAAAACCAGTATAGAGAAAGAAATAAAGATTATAATTGAAAAGGGAGGAGGAGTTATAAACCAGAATTATTCAGGTTGGAATTGGGCCATAACTCTCTAGTGAAAACTGTCATGGGAATATTAATGACCACAGATGGCGTGGACTTCACTTCTAAATGTCATCTGGAAGATACATTAAGCCTAAGAACAACAGTATTCAGGGAAGAATCCAAGAGGTTTGGCACTAGTGTACTGAAGTATATGTAAGCATAATTAGGACCAGTTTTTATCCTCACTTAACTAGGAAAAACTATTGATTTTTGGCTAAAAAATAAAAAGAAATGCCAATTTTGTCATCATAGGTATTATTTTATGCTCAACAACTATCTCTCAGTATCTAAGGGTTTTCAGCCAGACCTCTGCAATTCTCTTCTATTATCATTTCAATATCAATATCATAGACTGATTGGCTTGTGTACAGACTAAAGTTTATTTTATGAAGTATATCTTATCAAAATTTTCACTTTTACTAGGGTATATTGTAAAAATCCATCCATAAAGAACTGAACTATATGAACCATAGAAAAGCCAATAGAAAATTTAACTTTCCCATAATTCAAGATTTACACATGCAAGAAAGATCAATTTTCCTTCTTTTCTTTGTGTCATCTCAGTGTCCTTTTAAACTAATTATTTTTTCCCTAGGATAAACTAATTATTTTCTCCCTAGATTGGATCTCTGACTCTCCTACTTTTGATAATGTCTTTTCCAGATACCAGTAGATTTTCAGTTACCCAGATCATTGCTTAGAATAATTGATTACTCTTTCTATATGGAAGCCATATATGCTATCTTATCACTTACTAAACTCTATTTGCAATGTTGTTCACATCTATCATTTCCTTCTTCTGCCAGCCTTTCTTAACCAGCCTTCTAGAAGAGAACCAAGCCCTAACACCCTAAAGCCATAAAGCCCATGAATTAACCTCTTTCCTGAGCACTTAGACCAGGTCAGTACTAGTTACATGCCAAGCTTGTAAAAATGGAGAAAACAGTCACTCAGGTTTGTTGTTGATGTTGTTCTGTGGTTCAGCTGAGAATCCACAGGTGAAAAAGGCTAGATAGTCACCAAAATTCCTGGCTCTAGCATCATCTTTGCACACTGCCTGCTGGTTAATCTTACATTTCACTTCCATTTTTCTCAAAATTTCAATGGCTTTTCTTTGTTTACAGGGTTCATTGTATTTATTTATGATTTCTTCAAGGTTCCTTCAAATCTGATACCAATTTTCTACTCTTGCCCTACCTTCTATTGGTTCTGCCTTTGACTAGGCTTGTGAATGTAATCTCTCTGGCTTGCCATTTGTATATAAACAAAAATATTGAACTAAGGCTTTCCAGCTTATAAAATAGCATGTTCTATTGCAAAACTCCTTCACTTTGTTTTTCTGTTCTAGACAGACTTAGCATGAATTTAAGTATTAGTTTCCTTGTATTTTTCTTCACTGTCATTTCCACTACTTGGAGACCCCTTTTCTGCCTCACCGAATCTTGTCTGACCCCCATGGCCTGAATCAAGAGTTATCTCCTTTGTGAAGGCTTTCTTGACTTCCATATTTCTTCTCTATGACTTTTTCCCCTCTTAGTTCTTCAGTAGTACATATTACCTGCTTGTTCTGTTGGCATTCATTAAACAAAACCTTAGTTGATTACCCATTTGTATTTGCATGTACCTACCCCAACTAGTTTGCAAACCTTTTGAAGGTAAGGTAAGGTATCAAGTTCAGTTCCTGGCTCAAGAAACACACATTGATATCTACTTTGTGATAGCTCTGTATTAGTCTCTGTCAGAGTATACAAGACAAATAGAAGACTGTAAACTCTCAGAAAGATGAGTAAAGCTATGGCAATTCTGGGACATTTTTTGAAACCATGAGACATGCATTCTTTCTTGAATCTCTTTACCTTCTTGGCATCCATATACACCTAATATTGCTGGTTTTCCTCTCCTTTATCTGTGGTTGTACAAGTTTTTGTTATTATTGTTGTAGATTTTTTCCTTCTTGGTTACTCTTTCTTTACCAGTTCTGAAAAGTTAGTGTTACCCAGGCTTTTGTCCTTGTTCTTGTATGTTCTTACTCAACAGAATTTCCATGGATAGTCGAATCCATGCACATAACATTCAAATGAACTAATGGATCTCAAATTCTCCAGGCTTTTAAATTACTGGGTTCTAGTGCTTTATATCTAACTCTCTTCTAAAACACTTTTTCTGATAATCCTTGGGAGCGCCAACTTTAACATATCCCCAAAATAAGTCATCTCTTATTGCCAAATCTCTTCCCCTTTCTCATCCAGTCATCTAAATGGAAATGGAACCCTGATCCATTCCCTAGTATCTTCCTTTTATCATTAGATTCTACTACTTTTTCTAGTTTCTAGAAAAAAAGAAAAGAAAAGAAAAAAATCCTTTTGTTTCTCCTTTTCCCTCTCTCTACCTCAATTGTGTCTTGATTCTGTTAATTTTTCTCTATTTCCACTGTCATCGCCAATTCAGTTGTTTTTCATGGACACTAATACAATAGCCTTCCCTTCTATCTTCCTTCTTTTACCCTCATCTTTTAGGTTATTCTCCCCTCAGTAGCCAGAATGGTTTTTTAAATGTCTATCAGGTTATATAACTTCTCTACCTTAAAACTAAATAGCTCCCCACTTTACTTAGAATGAAAACCAAACTCATTATAATGTGGTCTATAAAGTTCTACATGATCTAAGTCTTGCTTCTTTGTAAGACTTCTTATAACTATACACCACTAGGTCACCAACTCTGCTGACCTTCTTTTTGTTTTTAAACATACCATTTACATTTCTTCTTCAAATATTTCACATGTGTTGCTCCTTCTACCAAGAATGCTCTTTCTATGACTTTTTGAGAGGCCTTCTGTAACAAATCCATCTGTGTGGTGTCCAAATCACCCCACTTCAATCTGACTTCTTATTTTTTTATTTTTAAAGATTTTATTTACTACTTTTAGACAGAGGGGAAGGGCAAGAGGCAGAGAGAGAGAGAGAGAGAGAGAGAGAGAGAGACATCAATGTACGGTTGCCTTTCACCTGCCTCCAGCTACAGACCTGGCTGGAGATCTGGCTTACAACCTGTGACATTTTAAAAAGAATATTTACTTGCTAATATTCTGGTCCCTGTCCATCTCTTAAAACTTCACAATCTACCCCTCTTCACGTCACATGCTCCATTGACATTGTATAATTTCATGGAATAATCCATATCCTTTTTTTAATCTTTTCTCCCTTTCCAAACACTGGAATGTGTTTCTCTCATTTTCAAGTAACATATTTCTAATCTATTTCCACAATGTGGCTGGAGTTGTTCTCTTCTTTGTGGATACTTACTGACCCCCCAGGCAGATATTATCATGCTCTCCTTCATGCCATCCTTGTATCTAGTACATATTTCTATATCTAACAGACTATACTTTATAAGTATTCATTTACATGTCTGTCTGTTTTATTATACTAGGAGCTCTTTCAGGAAAGAAGTCATGTTTCATTTATTGCCTATGTATAACTCAGTTCAATGCTTTGCATATAATAGACTCTTATTGAATAGGAGCTGAGTTAATGGAGCCTAAACAAGTGAACAAATATCGGTGTCCAGTAAGTAGTATGTGATGGCAAAATTTGTGTAGCTCTAAGGCAAAGGTTTCTCAATTCCCACTGATCAGTCATGGAACCTGCCCACCCTGGCATAGTTTATAATTGGACACCTAATAGAGAGCTCACACAGAGCTAAGGCCACACGAACTTGGATTTCACCCAATTTATACCAGCTGGTTGCTTTAACAAATAATAGTCACTATTTTGTAGAAAGGTACTTTAATATGAAAAAAACTAAACATAGGCATACTTAATAAAATTAACTTTTTATAATCTGAGCTAAAGATTAGTAGCAGTTTAAAATATGTAGCTTTAGTCTTCTTAAATCACTAATTTGCCTCCTAAGCCTGATGCTAAACATTTAGCACTTCCCTAACACCTGAAATTCTGGTACTGATCTCACAGAAATCCTGATGAGGCTTCATATTCTTCCTCTGTTAATGATATGACTTGTTGCTGCATGTGCACATATTCTCCTTTCACTCTCTTTAATTTCTAGTTAGAAAAATTATACACTGATGTTTAAATGTTGTTGTTTTTCCTGGTCCCTGTATATGTGCTAGGAAATCATCCATCTGTCTGATGTTGTTGTACCTATTTCCAAATGATAAACAAAAGAAAAAATACTAGTAGTTTTCCCTTCATGAGAGTGAAGAAAAAATTGGCCAGGCCTGGTAATCATTATGTCTCTTTCTTCTGAGAAATGCAACCAAGAAGGAATTCTGAAGAGGGCGAAATAGTTTTTGATGTAGTCTGTTTCCTTTTTCAAGACTATTTCTGAGAATCAAGAAGAAAGAAGGATGAGTCATGGTCATTAAGTAGCTAAACCCTGTTGAACTAAACTAGATAACATAGAGATTAAATATACTTTTTTTTTTTTAACTTGGATGGGAAATGTAAATACTTCTTTAGATTATTTCTTCAGGAAATGATATTCTAAGTTTCAAACTACTAACTTACAAGCAAACTTTGGAAACACATCTCATTTATAGGTGGGAGTAATGCTCATTCCAAAATAAAATTTGGGTGGAACCTAAAGAATATAATTTTCTGTTTAGGGATTACATGAGCATCAGAAAGGCAAGATAAAGCAGATTTTAGCTGAAAAGAAAGTGAGTCATTCTTCTCAGTTGTACATATTTTATTTCAGTAATTATGTGGGAGGTGGAGAAGATGTACGAGTAGTTTGTGTTGCTGAGAAAATACATGAGAGAAGCTAGCATTCAACATTTGAGAAGTTGGTTTGGTGGGATTATAATGAAACTTTGAAAGGCCCACAGGACATAGATGGAATCTTAGAGCCATTTCTAGAAAAGAATTCATTTTCCTTTCCACTGATCTATCCATACGTTCCTTTGCTTCCATTTTCCACTGAATTTTCTGTAGGCTGTTTTCTCAATAGAACCCTTTAAAGAGTTGGAAACTATTTCACATCAAGGCTCCAGACTTCCCAGTTGATAAGTACACAGAGACACTACAGTGTCAGGCCACAGAGTTGCTCTAATTAAACCAAGTTTCAGCCCAATTCTCTGGAACTAAGAAAGGAGTTTTCTTTGAATTCTAATAAATGGTCAACAGGTCAGGCCTATATTGGTACAAGAAAATTAGAGAATAGACTAAACTATGGGGATAACAAAATCTTTTAGACATTCACTATACATACAAACTTTCATTACTTCCTAATATTAATTGGTGCTATTATCTCCACCTGAAATTCTTCCCTCCATTCTGCCACATCATGTTCTCCCTTCAAAAATTCTATTGATGCAGCATTATTTACAATAGCCAAGATTTGGAAGCAGCCAAATTCCCATCTGTATAAAGAAGCTGTTGTACATTTACACAATGGAATACTACGTGGCCATGAAGAGAAAGAAGGAAATGTTACCTTTCGCAACAGCATGGATGGACCTGGAGAGTATTATGCTAAGTGAAATGAGGTAATCAGAGAAGGACAAATACCATATGATTTCACTTACGTGTGAAATCTAATGAACAAAATAAATGAGCAAACAAAATAGAAACAGACTCATAGATACAAGAACAAACTGACAGCTGTCAGAAGGGAGGAGGTTGGGCAGCTGACTTTAAAAGGTGAAGGCATTAAGAAAAAACATTCTGAACCCAAGGGTCACTGGTTCAATTTCCAGTTTGGGCACATAACCAGGTTGCGAGCCAGGTCTCCAGCCAGGTCCATAGCTGGAGGCAGGTGAGAGCCAGCTGTATTTTGATGTTTCTCTCCCTTTCTTTCTCTTTCCCTGCCTTCTCTCTGAAAATAATGAATAAAAATCTTTTTAAAAATATTTTTTAAAAACCCTCATAGACACAGGTAACATGTTGATTTCCAGAAAGAGAAGTGGGGGAGATAGAATTCTATTGAAAAATCACCTACTCTAAAAAATTATTTCAGACATTTTTTATTTCCCATATAGATTTATACTGTGATCACTATAGTAACCTCCCTAATAATTCCTTCTTTCTCATATTGTTTGTGTGTGTATTGCATATATGTTTTATGTTTATATGGATTGTCCTTTCCTATTTCCTAACCATTGCTTTTAATGGTTTTAAATTTCACAAGGCATTATACAATGCTTGCCTGTACTGAGTCTACAGTTTAAGCTGCTAACTAACCTTTTTATTTAGTCATCCAAGGAAAAGTTGTCACTCTCTTTTATTGTATGCCTAATGGTGATAATTTTCATTAATTAGTAGAGCTAAGGCAATCTTAGATATCACCTACTTTTTAAAAAAATTTTTAGCCACAAAAACTTTTGTCCCAGATATTTCTCAAAATCTAAATGCATAATACAGATACAGTTTGCTTTTGTGGTTAAAGCTGAGTTTGGTGGCCCAGAGCTCAATGTGGTCAGCCCTGTCCTTCATAGCCCCTCTGCCTTAGAGCAAGGTTTTGGAAACACTGATCTACATCCAGTCTTGGATGGTGCAGATGTTGGGAAGTTTTGTGCTCAAGATCATGCCCCTCAGAAAGGGTTGAACTGGATCGCCCTGTGTTAATGCTATGTCTTTCAGAGGGGTGACAGAGGATCATGTCCTCAATTTCTGGATATATCTATCATTAAATATTCTAGATTTGTGAAGTCAGCATTTAAGTGGTTCATCAGTGGACAGGGGTCTTTTACACATAAAGACTACAAGTTAGTTTTCTGTTTGTCACCTTTCAGCTCATTTTTCAATTAGTCTTTTTAATCTGGAAACAATATTTTCCTTAAACATTATGTAAAGGTCATTTATTCATTCAACAAACATTTATTCATCATCTACTGAGCCAGAAACCATGCCAAGCACTGAAAGTCTATATAGAAGTTTTTAAAAAGAAATACTCTCTATCTCCAAGTAGCTCTCAGTAGAGTATGGTAGACTTACATGAGTCTCTTTAAAACTTTATTCTAAAGAACCTAGTATAAAGGAACCATGGACATGGACAACAGGTGGGATTGACTTTGGGGGGAATGGGTGGGTGGGTGGGGGGACAGAGGGGAGCAAAAAGGGGATGGATGTAATACAACAACAATAAAATGAAAAAAAAAAAAAGAAAAAAAAAAAAAAAACTTTATTCTAGAATGCACTCCTAGATAAGTTTACCCATCTCAGGTGTATTTTTCTAATTCTTCAGGGATGTTTTCCATTACAGAAATATGCTAATGTTCTTTAATTTTTTATTCATATAGATGTGACTATCCATCTAGCCTGGAGGGTAAGTTTTATGAATAAGAGAATACTCATAGGTATTAAGACTTAATTGTTGTTGATGGTGCTGTTGTGTGTGTTAAATAAATTATATTTCTAAGTTTCCTTTGGTAAGAATTCTTCAAGAGTTATTTTCTAGACTTTGGGTTGTGTGTGGGGGAGGGGGTACACATGTCTGAGGTTTAATGTTATGAAATGCTCCTTAGAGCTAACGTATGTTGAAGTCTAGTACTGAAACATAACTAGCCTATCTTACAGATGCGAACAATAAAATAAAAATAGAAATTCGAGCCTGTACTATATACTTAGAAGGCAGAAAGTTCATCACTTCTAGGCAACTGGAATGTGAGCCTCTTAAGATCTATACTCAGCCATTTTGATTCTTTAAGGAGTGATGTAAAACTGTTTTAAGTTATCTGTTGTGGTGATAGCATCCAGGGTGTAGTGGCTGTTGTGTCCATAGACTGAAGTCTTAATAAGTCAGTGGTCTTAACTGTGGTTGCGTTTCCTGGGTCCAGCTTGCTTTCCTTGGTTCTGACCTATTTTTTGAGCCTAATTTCCTGGTCTTTCTGCCAATAATGTGATCTCTGATGTTACCCAGTTTCTATTGTTTGCACCTAAAAATCCTACTGATACACCCCTATACTCAAGAAATCAGGCCCAAACTACTAAGAATATTTAACCTGGATTATTGCAACTGCCTCAGGGCTATTTGCACTTACTATTCCTTCTGCCTGAAATACTTTGTTCCCACCTGTTCTCATGACTTGCTTCCTCACCTCCTCAGGGCTCTGCTCCAGTCTCACTTCTGTAGCATCAAGAAGTCTTTCTTTCTCTCGTCACCACATGTAAAGCAGCATGCCACCCCCACACTCCCTTTCTGTCCCCTTTTATTCTCTTTTATTTTTTTCTCTAGTCCTTACTGATCTCCATCCAAGATAGTTATTATCTGCTTACACTAATGGCATGCAAATGTTTTGAGGCTACCTGACTCTTTTAGTTACAGATATTTTCTGGCATCTAGTAAAGTACCTGTGTATGTTGCATGCTCAGTATATGTTTCTTGAGTGAGTGGATTTAAATTCTGCCCAGATGCAATACTAACAATAAGCTAAAAATGTGCTATAGCTAATATTGATACATCCATTCCACCTTCCTCGATGCCATTCTTGCTTTCTATATCTTGATCATGACCAGTAGCATCTCATGTGTTTCTTTCCACCTCTGTCAGTCTAAGATATGTGATAATAGTGTATTTCCTAAGATTATAAAAAGAGAAATTTGGTCCTGCCTACCACTACAAAAGGCTTATTTATTTCTCCTTTTGCATTTTAATTGTTTAAATATTTGGGGAAGAATTTCCTGCTGTGGTAAATTTATACTCATTAAATTGTCAAACATGGCTGTATTATTTATTTATTTATTGCAGGCACAGTAAGCAGAAAGGCTTGCTTTTGCCATTGGCACCATCTGGATTTGACTGATTATTGTATTTTACCTGATAGTCTTTGGACAGGACTATCAGGGTGATGAATGGGTGAGAGTGGGAGGAATTCAAACACTGGTTGGGAAAGGATAACAAACCTGTAGCAATAAGTCACACACCATGAGGTATTCTAAATACTGAATAAGATAGAGCATTTATAGTGCATCCTATTTGCATTCCAGGGTAATCTTCAAAGAGTCAACATGGCAAAAACATTCCAAGATAAAAATAGCAAGATCTTTTAGGAAGGATTTGACTTGCAACAAAAAAGAAAAATCCTATATGGTTACTAAACATGTCATGATTCCACACAGTTGTGATTGCAGCTGGAATTCAGGATATACCTTTCCTCAGCATCAGTATCTTATAAATGGAGATGTTTCAAAAAATAAAATTTTCAAAGACATTCTAAGAGAATATTTGATCTGTGGGAATTGAAGATTAAAATGTATAGTGGCACAATATCAGACACTGCATTCTGTGGTTATAACCTGATGTCAAACCAATACCTAATCTCTCAGACTTTCTTGAAGCCCAGTCTTCATTAGAGGCTTTATTCCAGACAGCAGTGCAGTGATGGCTCTGCTAACAGAGGGCACTTTCAGCATGTGTGGATCCACTTGACAGTCTTGTTGAGGTAGGGATCCTAAAGAAGGAAGCTGTTATGTAATCTCTCAGCTTTCCCCAAAGAAAGACATCTTGAAGGTAGTAATAGGCTGGCTCCTATCTTACAGTCATATGCTGCTTAATGATGGGAATACATTTTAAGAAATGTGTTGCTAGGTGATTGACCTTATGGGAATATCATAGAGTGTACTTGTGCAAATTTAGGTGGTATAGCCTACTATACTTCTAGGCTAGGTATAGATTATTGCTCCTAGGCTATAACCCTATACAGTAGGTTATTGCACAAAACAACACAAGATTAAATCAAGCACAAAGGAAAATGATGCAATCTAGAGATGATAAGCTCAAGACATATGAGGCTGCTGTCAACATAACATAGCATACTGTTTTACACCAAACTTTATTTTTGTATGTAGACAGGATACACTCTAAAATAGTGACTAAAAGTATAGTACAGTAACTAAATAAGCCAGTAACATAGTTGTTTATTATTACTATCAAGTATTGTGAATTGTACATAATTGTATGTGCTATACTTTTACATGACTGGAAGTGCAGCAGGTTGGTTTCCACCAGCATCACCACCAACACCTGAGTAATGTGCTGTACTGTGATGTTGCAATAGCTATGGCATTACCAGGAGACAAGAATTTTTCAGCCACATAATCTTATGGAGACACCATGATATATGTGGTCAGTCTTTAACTGAAACATCATTATGAGGTGTGTGATGAAATTTTGGTTTATGTATAGATCACCTATCACTTTTATAGTGTGTCCAAGTTAGAAGAGATTTTAGAAGTCATCTTGCCTATGAGTCATTCACATATTCATCAGAAAATATGCATTGAATGCCTACTATAAACCACAGGATATAGGCCAATTATGTGAATTTGATAAGGTTGCCTTCCCCCACCCCCGTTAGGATTCATTAATTCCCCTTGATAACATCCTTGTTAGGGTGGAGTTCAGTCTTTGCTGGAGTATCTCCAATGTTTTGTGTGTTGTTGCTATTTATTTACATGCTCTTCAAATGAGGAAAAGCAAGTTAGCCTAACTTAAAAGGGAAGAGAGGCCCACTACAAACTTGGCTTATCCCTCATCATTCAAAAGTGAGATGCAGAGATCAAAGTAGAATCCTTAAAACTTTGAACACTTAATTTACTGAACTCTTTCAACATTGTCTACTTGTTTTGGCCTTGTCAGATTTCACTGTACCTGACAATTCTCCATGTTTATCCAGATATGAGAGCTAAATACTAAATTTTGATAATTGTAACTCAATGAGTACTAGTGTCTTGTTGCCACACACACACACACACACAAAAAAAATCAAAAAACTTCTTAACATATTTCAGAACACTTTTCCTTCTTAGTAAATGAAGCTTTTTATCATTCATTTTAGTTTTATTTGCATAGAAAAATCAAGCTTTGGAATAAATCTAAAAGTATTAAAATGAAATTTTTATGTTTATAAAATGCAAAGAAATACCCTAAGAAAGGCACATCTTGAATCTTTTCACCATTCATTGGTTTTGGCCAGAATTAAGGCATCAAGATCCCCCACAAAATGAAAAACAATGTGGCCTGCATGCAAACACACACACACACACACACACACACACACACACACACAACATACACACACACACACACAATCTTAAATGTTAAATTTTAGGGACTTTTGAGATTTCAAGTTTGGGTCTAAGGTCTAAGTCAGTTGTCATGTAGCAGAACATTGGTTTAGGAATAATTTAAAAAATTAAACATTAGGCTTTTAACTTCTAAAACTAAATCCAACACATATTAGATTATGCTCTTAATAAGATTATTCTTAAATCATGATCTCAGAATCACTGTCAGAGTCCAGAAACTCAGAGCCAAGGGTAAGTCAGCCTTAGATAAACAGATTGTCTGGCCTAGGCCACCAATCTGTCCAACATTTGTGACCTATAAAGATTTTTTCTGCAAGCATCTCTGCTTATGCCAACTGTTTATATATGCACAGTGGAAACTTCCAAAGCTGTCATTTCCCAGGTTTCCTTCGCTTATACAACCAATTCCCACTGTGGTCTTCCTCTCTCTCTCTCTCTCTCTCTCTCTCTCTCTCTCTCTCTCTCTCTCTCTCCTTCTCTCTCTCCCTCCCTCCCTCCTATTTTTTGGAGCCAGGAAAGTCTTAGTTTATTCTTACTTTTGGTTAAGGATAGAAGTCAAAAGAGAAGATTTCAAGATTATAGTATTTCGACTTTTGCATCCTTGGCGATACCAAAGCACAGGTTGCTGTACATGAAGATTCAGAAGGGTCTAATGGAAGAGAGAGAAAGAATAAGAGAGAGAGAGAGAGGGAGAAAGACAGAGACCTTCAAATCATTCCAAAAAAATACAAAAATAATCCAATAATCCAAGATAAGGGAAGGGAAGTTCCACAGGTGTTTTGATTTAAGCCTTTGGAAATACTTGCAGTGTCCTAAATTAGTAGATCACTGTTTCTTATAGAGAAGGGATAATCAGGAAAGACCCTAACCACAAGATACCTTTCCATTAGACTCATTTGCAATTTCATGTCATATTATGTGTCAGAGCTGCCTTCTTACCCTATTTTATATATTTATTAAGCATTTATTTCCAGGAAACTAAGAAATCAACTTGTATTTCCCGAACCCCTATAGGGGTTAGGTACAATAGGACATATTGTGATGGGGCGAGGGAATATAAACCCCACCATCCAGGAGGCAAAAGAAGACTGATGTTTAAAAAACATGTGCAAGTGGGGAATGACATTCATGAAAATAACAAAACAAGGTAGTCTGTAATTAAAAGATACAGGCATTGTGAAAGATAAGCTAGGGCAAGTGAACATGAAGGCTTTAAGTTAGGGTAGGAGTGTTCAGAATGAGGGAAAAGAAACAGTATTCCAGCTAAGTGAGATGCTTGTGGAGAGTTATAAAAAAGAGAAGAGTGTTTGATGGTAAAAATAGGGATGGTGGTGGAATATGTGTGTAGGTGAGACCCAGCCAAATAATGTGTCTTGCCTTGGTAAGAAATTTGTACTATTAGCAGCTTTTGGCTGATATTATTATATATATTTAGGGTGCATATACCTACAGGATTTTATGGGGGAGACTGCAGACAAGAGGGCAAGTTAAGAGGTTATTATTATTTTGAAAAAGGATGAATGAGGAAGTAAAACCTTAAACTAGTGTGTTCATAATTGGAATTAAAATGTAAAACTAAATGCAGACCTTTTGAGAAAAATGAACCATTTTCAGTGCTTATGGGCCACAAATAAAAGTCTCTGTCAATACATGTGATCTGTGACCTTTCTCTGCCCAAGTGGTATGAGGTATAGGCAGTATGACAAGTCATAGGAGCAGTCCTTGTTTAGGTAGTTACTCCAGCCTTTCTGCAGACCTATTTGTTCTCATTTCCCTGTTTCTTGGATTGCTATCTCTATATTCCATCCTTATTTCTTCTCACCTGTACAAGTATTTGTTCTTTGGCTCTGAGGTTTTAATCCCCTGCCCATTGGGCTATTAGGTCTGCTCTCTTCTCTAACCTTTTGCACCAATTATGGCATTGAACTCCATCACTCCATTTCAATCCTACTGAACCCTATAACACATGCCAATCCCCCCTAAGTTTCCCTGTGGTGAGTAGAGAAGTGAAATATATATTCATAAAATTTCTAGTTTGGACAGTGGAGTGGACACACTACTGGCAGAGTTGATAAACTTGAAATAAAGATCTAGTTTTATAAGAAAGACTATTTTTGGTTTACAGTGTGGTCAATGTGAGTGAGGCATTTAGAAACAAATCCCTAATTGAAGATCCAGAACTAAATGGAGAGGAGACACTTTCAAGTGACTCAAAGGCATGATTGAAAGCTTATTTGTCTTCAAGGGCTTCTATTGAAAGAGAGTTAGAAAGAGAAGAGCTGAGGGAAGGGCTTACTCTTCCTTTAATGGAGGAGAATACTTCATTAAAGAAACGGAAAGGTCTGTGAGCAAAAGAACCAGTATACAGAATAAGAGAAATCCATGAAGGAAAGCTCCAAAATAGAATAGACAAAACTATTTAATTAGAGTGATCAAGAAGGATGAGAATGGAGAACAGACCATTGAATATTGAAGGACCATTGATAGTCTCCAAGTGGGCAACTTAAGAGTTTAGAATGAAAGCCAGATTGTAGGAGGTTAGAAGGCAATTAAAGTGAAATGCAATTGTAGAAACCACACATTCAAGAATTTTGGCACTGAACAGAGCAAGAGAAATGAGATTCTAGCATTAGGGTACTACTTTTCAAGCTAGGTAGAGTTCTATGCCAAAACGAATAGAAGAATATAGGAGGGGAGACTGATAAGCTAGAGGAGGAAATAAATGTGACATCAATGAAGGCATGGATTCCAATTTTTTGGTTTCAAAAGGGTTCCTTGTAAAAAAATGATGTCACTTTGAAATAAGTCAAAAGAACTTATGCACCCCTATGTTCATAGCCGCTGAGCACTGGAATCAGCCTTGGGGCCCATCAGTAAATGAATAGATTTAAAAAAAAAAAAAAAAAAAAAACTGTGGTAGTTTACACAATGGAATACTACACAGCACAAAGAAGGAACTCCTACTTTTTGTGACAGCATGGATGGAAATGGGGAGTGTTATGCTTAGTGAGATAAGCCAGGCAGTGGAAGATGAATACCATATGATCTCACCCATAAGAGAAATCTACTGAACAAAATAAACTAACAAACAAAATAGAAGCACATGCATGGAAACATGGAACAAACTGAAAGGGAACAGAGGGGAGGGAGATAATGTGGAAAGAGGGGAAATGAACATGTATAAATGACCCAGGGACATGGACAACAGTGTGGGAATCGACTGTGGGAGTTGGGGTGGGATGGGTGGAAGAGGACAAAGGGGGAAATATTGGGACAACTGTAATAGAATAACAATAAAACATTATTTAAAAAGATAAATAAATAATTGGTCACTGGTAGTCTGGGGCTGGGGGGCTGGGATAAAAAAGAAGGATGTGAGATTCATTAGATTGGGGTGGGGATCCTGTCAAAATTCTGACTCCTCTACCTTCTCTTTGTTCCTCAGTGAAGCAGTATTATCAGTTTCTCAGAGTAGAAAAGAGACAAAGGCCTGGCCATGTTGCTCAGTTGGTTACAGTGTTGTCCTGGTGTACCAAGGTTATGAGTTCAATCACTGTTCAGGGTACATAAAGGAATTAACTAATGAATATATAAAAAGGTGAAAATTGCCCTGGCTGGTGTGGCTCAGTGGATAAGGTGCCAGCCTGCAAACCCAAAGGTTGCTGGTTCAATTCCCAGCCAGGGCACATAACCAGGTTGCAAGCCAGGTTTCCAGCCAGGTCTGTAGCTGGAGGCAGGTGAAAGCCAACCAAACATTGATGTCTCTCTCCCTCTCTGCCTCCCTCTCTATCCTCCTCTCTGAAAATAATAAAATCTTAAAAAAATTAAAAAATTAAAAATAAAATTTAAAAAAATGTGAAACATATTTTTAAAAAAGGTAAAAATCTCTCTCTCTCTCTTCCTTTCTCTCTCTAAAAATTCTATTTAAAAAATTAGAAAAAAAGAACAAAAAATTTCAGAAGACTTTACTAAGCATGAAGAATGAATTAAGGAACATGTTCCCAAGAGATTTATGGGTCACCTGACTTCATATCACCTGGAGAAGCTTCTAAACTGATTTCTAGAGGACAGACTTCATTTACAGGCTCCTCAGATAATTCTCTTTATTTTTAAGTATATTTTATGATGTTATAGTTATCCCAATTCCTTTTCCTTTTGCCCCTCTTCACCCAGGGTCCCCCTTCCGTCCTACAATCCCACCCCATTTAGTTCATATCCATGGTTTGTACCTATAAGTTCCCTGATATTACCCTTTCCTATATTATTCTTAACTTCCCTCTGTCTATCTTGTACCCACCAATTATGTTTCCTAATCACTGCACCATTTCCCCATTTCTCTTCCTTCCCCCTCCCAGCTGATAACTCCCTCAATGATTTTCATACCTATGATTCTGATCCTACTCTGGTTATTTGTTTAGTTTGTTTTTGTTTTTATTTTTTTAGATTCTGATGTTGATTGTTGTGAGTTTGTCATAATTTTGATGTTCATAATTTTGATCTTTTTTCTTAAGGAAGTTCCTTTAATGTTTCATACAATAAGGGCTTGGTGAGGATGAGGTCCTTTAGCTTTATCTTGCCTGGGAAGAACTTTATCTGCCTTTTCATTCTAAGTGATGGCTTTGCTGGGTAGGGTAATCTTGGTTGTACATTCTTGCTTTTCATTACTTTGACTACTTCTTGCCAGTCCCTTCTTGCCTGCAAAGTATCTTTTGAAACTTTGAGAAATCAACTGACAGTCTTATAGGAACCCCTTTGTAGGTAACTCTCTTTTTAATTGCTGCTTTTAAAATTCTCTCTTTATCTTTAACCTTTGGCATTTTAATTGTGATGTGTCTTGGTGTGGTCCTCTTTGAGTCTAGCTTGTTTGGGATTCTTTGTGCTTCCTGGACTTTTATGTCTATTTCCTTTGGCAAATTAGGGAAGTTTTCCTTCGTTATTTTTTTCACACAAGTTTTCAATTTCTTGCTCTTCCTCTTTTCCTTCTGGCACCCTAAGATTGTGATGTTGGCATATTTAAAATCATCCCAAAGGTTCTTAAGCTTTTCCTCATTATTTGTTAATTCTTGTTCCCTCATTCTGTACTGGTTGACTATTTATTTCTTCTTTATGTTATGAATCATTGATTTGAATCTTGGTTTCCTTCCCTTCACCACTGGTTTTCTGTGGATTTTCCTTCATTTCACTTATTCCCTCTTGCATTTGCTTCATTCAAGCACATCTGTAAAGTCTGTGAGCATCTTTATCACCAACATTTGGAACTCTGAATCTATTAGGTTGGCTATCTCCTCATTGCTTAGTTTTCCCTTTGGGACTTTGATCTGGTTTTTTTTTTTTTTTTTTTTTTTTTTTTTGGGGGGGCATACTTTTCTATCTCCTCAACTTGACAGGCTCCTGTGTTTGCCTCTGTGTCTTAGGTAGAGCTGTCATACCTGTCAAGTTGTAAGGGGTAGAGCCTCAGGTATTCCTCAGTATGGGGCAACCCATTTCACCATGTTGTGGTGCTGTATGTGGGGGAGGGGTCTGAGAGGGAACAATGCTGCTTGCTTATCACTCACCTCTTTTCTAGGCACTTCTCCTACTTCCCATATGAGACTGGCACCTCTCTAGTTGCTGCCTTGGCCATGGTTCCCAAAGTGGGTGGGCCTGTGTTCGTTCTAGGACTGTGGGGGCCTCTAAACAAACAGACTCTGCTAAAAGACCAGCAGTTTCTCTCTCTGTCTCAATCCCCACTGGTTTTCAAAGTCAGAGCAATGAGGCTCTATTCCCCCCACCCACTATGGTGCTGGAACCTGAAACCATGAACCATGTAGTTTGGCCTGATGCTGGGAGTGCTCCCCAGGTGTCCCTACTGTTTTAAAATGTGTGTCTGCATTTTATGCCAGCCAACCCCAGTTGCTCTCCTACCATAGCTGCTACACCTCCAAACCATATACTCTCTGTCCTGGCTTCACCCCTCCTACCTGTCTGAACATTTTTTCTTTATATCTTTGTTTGTTGAACATCAGTGTAACTTGATTTTCTGGAATTCCTGGTTGTCTCTAGTTTTGATGTAGATGTATTTCTTCTTAGTTGTGGAGGGAGATACAGCATGTCTACCTACGCCTCCATCTTGGCCGGAAATCCCAGATAATTCTTATGCATGCAAATACAGAAGCTGAGCTTTATTGTAAAATGAAGCAATCTTGGAAATACTAATTTAGGAATCTAACAGGAAACAATGTCTCTCATCCTGTGTTGATTTAAATCTTTGCATCCCTCACAGTGTTCCCTTTCCTAAATATATTTGCACGGGAAAGAATGAAACTCATCCTGCCTATACTGGCATGAGCTCTTGGTTGAGCCCAGTATGTGAGGAAAGAATTAAGTTCTGAAAACATCAATAGTGATCATGCACAAACATGATGTTTAGGGGATGATATAAACCACTTATTTTTTCCCCTGAATTTCCTTTCACTCCATTAAGTTTACTTCAGTTATAGGTATCCAGGAATCTCCTTCTTTCTCAGGCTTTCTTTATTTTTCTCATTCCCCATATCCCATTTTCTATCCCTTTGTCTCTCTTCCTTCCCCACACCAGTTCCATCTAAGACTTGAGGTGAGGCATTAGATCTTTCCTTCTTTCTCAGGCTCTCTTTATTTTCCTCATTCCCCATATCCCATTTTCTATCCCTTTGTCTCTCTTCCTCCCCCACCCCAGTTCTATCTAAGACTTGAGGTGGGACATTAGATCTTTACGGTCTTGTACGCTACCCCATGTTCCATTCCAGATCATCAACTTTAGACATTGAGTCCCTAGAGCTTTCAAAGCTGCACATGTAGAAGATGAAAATATATATGTGCTAATCAACCCTTCTCTGCCATAAATTTGATATATTAAATTATATTAAAAAGTCCTATTTCTTAATCTAATCTTATTCCTCATAAAGGGTAAAATGGAAAGGAAGTATGTGGAAAATATAAAGTCCAATTTTTTCACATGAGCATACCTTTTATTATTTGGAACCCACATGCCAATAGACCTGCAAAAGGGAAGCAGAGGCACTAGTGGTGGAGTTCTGTGGGTTGTATATTACACATTTCCTGGTAAGGGATGCCCCTCCCTCTCTCTCTCTCTCTCTCTCTCACACACACACACACACACACACACACACACACACGATACAAGAACTGTTGTTTTATTTTGTTTGAAACGTTTGCTTGGTATTTGAAAATTACTAGTTTTCAGTTTGTCTGATTGGTTGATTGGGGTATTTTGTTTGAAAAAACAGTTTACAACCAGTTTAGGGCAGCTAGATGTTCAACTGGTATGCTGCAAGAATTTTAAAAACATGCTATACCTGACTATGTAGTCAAAGACACTGACCTCTTTTCCCTTAGACTGTCAAATAAAAGAAAATAACAGCCAACACAACAATAGCTGGCTGGTGTGAATGAATCAAAGTTATACCTATTGGCCTTTTTTTTTTTTTTTTTTTTTGTCAGAGGCCAAAATATATACTTTTTGGTGTGCTACAGATTAGTAATTAGTTTATGTGTTCCATGAGATGAAGAAGGTTGAAAATCACTGATCTAGGGTAGAAAGAAGTCAATATTGAATGTCATACATTAATCTGGGGCCTGTCACAAGAGCAAATATATCCTAAACTCATTTCATGTGTAAATTCTATACTCTTCACTCTCTGAATTCCATTTTATTTACCAATGCAGAAGTGAGAGATTTAAATTTTTTAATTTTCTTCTACTAGTTTGCTAATATACCCAAAATAGTATTGTAACTTCCTTCACTTTTATCTGGCCCATGCTTTACTTATACACATGCAATCTGTCCTTCCCTTCCTCCCCCACTATTCTAAAAGTGTTCCCTCTGAGGTCCCCCATGGCCTCTTTAGTTTCATTTCCAAAAACCTCTTCTTAGTCTTCATTTACCATTTGCACTACACTGGATTTGCTGGGTACCCCTTTTAGGGGTTGATTCCCTCTTCTCTTGGATCCTATTTTGGCCCTTTTCAATTTTCACTCATGTCTAGGATGGATTTCACTGGATCAACTTTCTCCTTTTGTCTTCTAAATACAGATTTCCCCTAGACCAAGAGCTTTTAGCTCTAAGTTTCTTCATCGGAACTCTCATCTACCTTCACAGCTTCAAGCATCACCTTTCCATAAATGACTGTCCAGTTTCTATTTCCTGTACTAATGTGCTTCCTACTAGATATCTCTCATTGGAGTTCCCCTTCCAAACATTTATAATGAAAACTCAGCCCATTATTTTTCTCCAAAACTCATCTTTCCCTTTGAATTCCCTCCTTTCTGTTGATTTTCCTAGTCTCAGGGATGATTTTGTCATCTGAATTTTTAAAGCACATGTTAACTCTATCATCCATTTAATTCCAGATGTAAGCTACCATATGTTATTTAATTTTCATTTTATTTTTTGTTACCATATCTAAATAATAAATATTTTGAGGGAAAAAACTGCATTTTATACATCTCTACATTCCTGATTCTTATTTGGGTTCAATAAGTGATTCTTATGGTTAAAAATGTCTCAGTTAAGTTGCTAATATTTTGCATATATTGCTCTCTTTATGGTCAGTTTTGAAAGTTACCAATTTTACTGAAAATGAATATATATGAAGATTTAATTGAGATTAAACTATCATCTTGAGATAAAGTAGCAGCTAATAAAGTTACTGATAGAATTTCTATAACATTATTAACAGTATATAGTGTACAATTTTATAAATGTTTGCTTTGCAATTCAGAATCTCTGATGGGACAAACTGCCAGTCAAAAAATTTAGGAGGAAAGTGGAATGATCTAAAGTTAGATTAGGTTAAATAGACACCCTAATGAAAGGTGAGGCTGAACTAGAAATTGGAAACCAGACTTCTATACTTTATTTGAAAGAATATCAGGGGATGTACATTTTCTTTCCTCTTTCCTAACCAAAATATGGCACAGATTTTCCAATATCAAAGGAGGGTAGAGAAAGTTTTGAGAAATGGTTTCTGCTTAAAACCATTGGCATGTGTTTCATGCCATTAGTTTACCAAAGGTAACCTCTACCTCTTAAATTCTTATTTCTCTGCAGACTAGGTGTACAGATTCTTAGAATTAATGAGCTGAAAGGGACTTGACCATTTAGTTCAAACCTCTTATTTTGGGATATGTAACCTGTTTCCTCCAGGCTTATCTGTGAAGCCCCAACTTTGTACTGGCCCTAGAGTTGGTGTAATTCCATCCAAATGAAAATATTGTTGTTTTATTAAAAATAACATATTTGTCCTGTCCCTATTTAATAGATTTCCTCATAGAAAAGTAGATTTCCTTATTTTTCAGATAGGCAATCTTTGAAATGTAAAAATTAGTCCCAAAGAATGTTTTCCAAAATATAAGGAACAATACTAGGAAGGAAATATTATTCTTCATCTCTCTTCTGTCCATTCCTTCTGCCACCCCAAATCCACTGAATATATAAGCATTGATACTCCAATAAAATAATTCTGCCATTCTTGAGACCAGAAAAGTTAGCTCAGTTGGCTCATCGATTTGAAGGTTTTAGCGCTGGTGTAATATAGTCTATATTTCAAGTACTCCATTGTTTTCCATTTAATTTATCAGTTGGTCAGTATATGTGTGAAAGACAGCATAGTCCTAATTCAAATATTGACTGTTATATTTTATTTATTTATTTATTTATTTATTTATTTATTTATTTTAAATTTTATTGTTGTTGTATTACATCCATCCCCTTTTTGCTCCCCTCTGTCCCCCCACCCACCCACCCATTCCCCCCAAAGTCAATCCCACCTGTTGTCCATGTCCATGGTTCCTTTATACTAGGTTCTTGTCTAAGCTGCTCCCCATATTTTTAAAGATTTTATTTATTATTTTTAGAGAGAGAGAAAGGAAGAGAGGCAGAGAGAGACATCAATGTATGGTTGCCTTTCACCTGTCTCCAACTATGGATCTGGCTTGGAGATCTGGCTTGCAACCTCATTATGTGCCCTGGCTGGGGAATCGAACCAGTGACCATTGGGTTCACAGGCCGGTGTATTATATTTATTTTTATTATGATCCTAAGTTAGCCACATTCTTGTCCACTATCCATCTACAGTGGATCCAATAGCAAATTAAGAGTTTATGTGAAAAGGTCTTCTCTGGAGAAAAGAGACTTAGGAAATACAAACTCTCTTTCCTGAAGGACCCAGCTCTTCCCAGGGAGATCTGAGGAAATGTAAGCAAACCCAGTACTACTTCAGCACACCTCTCTCACAGTCTTTCAAAAAGCCCTACTTTATCTAAACACTACTTTCCTGAGTCAGTCTAAGAGGGCTTCAGTAAAATCTGCCATCCTACGGGCAAAAGCAACCTCATATAGTTTCAGTCTCAGAAAGGCAGATTCTGCTGAACTGGACAAAAGATGTTTTTGTTTTCCCTTTCAGTAAAAAATTGTTCCAATTGCTTGAGAAAGAGATGCAATACAATGTTTATCTGTTTACAGATGTTTAACCAGTGCCCCTTTAGGGGGTCATAGGCCTACAAACAGCATTGTGGTAATTACATCCATTGCTGCAAAGAACAGATGTGTAAATTGGTGGTTTCTTGGGGGAAAATAATACCAAGTCCACTTTTCAGTAATGTACACAGTGCAGTGCAGCTGTAATATTCTGTACTAAGGCCTCTTTTGTGTCTATAGCTGAATGTGCTTATATTTAAAGAACATGAGAGTTCAGCAGGGTGCCTAGCAGAAAAGTCCACAAACACCTAGAAAATGATTCAGTTTGGGGTGTTAAAAATTCCTAGTGATACTGGATAAATCTTTATATCCAAAATGTTAATAACAAATCTTTTAAAGTTTTCCACGCAAGAAATATCTATTGAGTAGAGAATTGAATTAGGAAACCTCTGGTGTTAAACCTCTGTGGTCTGCCATTGTAGATATATATAAAATTTCAGTGAGGCCAGACTGTATCAAGGTGATCATGACTTTTAACATGTGGACACCAGAATATTCCTAAACTGATCACTGCTTGGTCTGGCAGAGATCAGTCTCTAGGTTCTTTCCTGGAAACTAGAATTCAATGGTTCCTTACTTAAAAAACCTATGGTATCTTGAATATAACAAGAAGTATTAGGTGAACTCATTTCTACTAATGCATTAAAAATATTTGCTTTCCCTCAGGATATGTATTTATGTGAATATAGTAAAATCAATGTTATCCTGAAAATTAAAACAAAAATAGCTTATTGACAAATATCATAAATATTATCACAAATGTGTATATGACTATAATCTTCACTACCTTCCCTCTGTGTGAATTCTCTTTTTCTCTTAAACTACATCACATATTGTGTGTGGATGTTACACAGTGATCCAGTGTGCCTTGAAGATGAGACTTCTCCTGGGCTGGGGCAATATGTAACTTCATACATGCACCAATCAAACCTTGCAGAAGATCACTACGTATCCTCCAACAGTAAAGGTGATAAAACACTGGAAATAAATTTGCATTTACATTACAAACTATAACATGCAATGGCATTATATCTAACTTGGGAATTTTGTTTCTGGGAAAAAAAGCATAATCTTCTTTTTTGTGCTTTCACAATTCCATACAAACTATTCAGCAGCACCAAAATAGGTGTCTATGATCGCAAAGTAACAGAGGGCCAGTCTAGTCTGCTAATCTGGATCTTTCAGGCCCAGAATGAAAGGGTAGTAAAGAAACCTTCCAATTGCCTTAAGCCAAAGCATGCCTTTTGACACTAATAATCTAATTCAGCTATCCACATTGTCCCAAATTCAGCCTCTCATCCTCTATGGTCCAAGGACTCTAACAAAAAGACTGGGGGAGATAAGGCTAGCCCCAGCTCCATCACTAGATGAATTGCCTCCCTTTCTAGTTCTCAGTTTCCATGGCTATGAAATAACAAGGTTTATTGCTCTCCTCTAAGGCTCATGACTGTGTTCAGTATATCTATGTGTGTTGAAATTTAAAATTTAGGCCATGTCTGTGGGATAGTTACAATTGTCTCTAAAATCAGGAAGCAATGGGGTAAGGATAGAAATAGAAAATTTTGCTGCTGATGCAGATATTTTCAGTAAAAGCAGGGAAGATATTTCTAAACAGGAGCGTGGCTCAGGCCTCATTGTGGCCAGAGTACTTATTAAAATGCATTTCAGGTGCCCTTCAGCTCTATACCAGCTCCCTCAGTCAATATCATAGGAGGTGATAGATCTGATTTAGGTAAACACGCTTGGCAGTAAATATACTGTATATATGGGTGTATGGAGAGCCCTCATCTAGATGAAAGAGCACTTTTTTTCTGCTAATCCAAAATTGTGATGGGGAAAAAAATCATTTAATCTACTCTAAACCAGTTTTGTAATAATGGAAACATTATGTATCCTTCCTCATTTTCCAGAAAGGAAAAGTGTTAGTTGCACAGCCATTTAGAAAATAGCTTTTTAGAAAACCAAGAAATTTCCTAGTTACAAATGGGTTGTATTTCAAAATAAACTATGAAACTTGAAATTTAAAATGCTTTCCCCATAGAAATAATATAAAATATTCTTAAGATTTCTAGATGTATCTATATAATTTAGGTTGATCCAAAATGTAGCTGAAATTCTGTACATTTGTAATGAAAACATAGAAGAAAGCAATAATGTTACTGGGTTTTGGAGAGCAATAGAACCATTTTTTATATCTAACTTCATTTGAAAACAATGTATTCATATGCATGAGCTTACACACAGCTTTCCTTTTCTGATCAGGTGTTATGCTAGCCCCATTCAATAGTAGTGAGAATGAAAATGATAGGAAAACTTGTTTATTAGGTAACTCTGGGTCATAATGGAATGAATGAAAAGAGGGATGGATCAAAAGGAAATCCCTAATGATATGTGTGCAAATGTTAGAATGGAGGGGTGGGGAGGAAGGTTTGAGATTAGGGCAGGGAGAAAACAGAGAGAGAAAAAAAAGAGGGTTAAAGAGGAATTGAGCCCTGGCTGGTGGCTCAGTGGACTGAGTGCTGGCCTGCAAACTGAAAGGCCACGGGTTCAATTCCCAGTTTGGGCACATACCTGGGTTTCAGGCCACATCCCCAGCTGGGGGTGTGCAAGAGGCAACCAACTGATGGATCTCTGGAGCATTGATGTTTCTCTCCTCTTTCTCTCTCCCTTCCCTTCTCTCTAAAAATAATAAATAAATACAATCTTAAAAAAAGAGGAAATGAGCGGTTTACGTGGGCAGGTGATGAAGGGGAAGTGTAGGAGATGAGTTGCTTATGCATAAGGAGAAAACTTATTGGGTGTTGAGTGTATGTTCACCTCCAGGCAGATGAAAGGAACACTGGTGAAGAGATTTTGTCAATTACCCATATTTACCACCAGATGGCAAAACTAACCCAAGGCCTCTTGGGAACTGATGGGTTTATAGAAAAGGGGGTGGGGGGTGGGGGGTATCACTTGCTAATTCACTCATTTATGCCTCAAAGATTGAGTCCCCACTATGTCCCAGGAACTATGCTAGGAAGTGATGTTGAAATGGCCAACAGAGCAAGTCCCTGGCCTCAGTGAACTTACAGTTGGGTAAAGGACTATACTGGTCACGAGACTGGCCCTAAAATACTACAGTAAACCTTACGTCCCCAGGTTCAGGTTTGCTCCTTTGGTGACTTGCGTCAAGTTCAACCCTGACAAAGCCAAAAACGAAAAGTGCAGCCCTGGCTGGTAGCACAGTGGTTAAGGCGCCGGCCTGGGAACCCAAAGGTCGCAGGTTCGATTCCCCAGCCAGGGCACATAACCAGGTTGCAAACCAGGTCTCCAGGCAGGTCTGTGGCTGGAGGCAGGTGAAACGCAACCATACATTGATGTCTCTTTCCCTCTCTGCCTCTCTCCCTTCCCCTCTTTCTAAAAATAATGAAATAAAATATTAAAAAAAAAAAAAGTGCAGTAGTTCTAGCTCTCCACTGACCTGCCCAAGCCTCCTTGGCTGTGCCTCCCACACCTGTGCACCTCTCCTGGTCTTTCAGAACCCTGCCTTCAGTCTTCTCTCAGATAAAGGTGTACTTACCAGTTGTTGGCCTCTTGCTTTCAAAATGTGTATCTTATCTAGGTGACTGATATTCATCTGATTAACCGAACAGAGGAGGTTATTATAACCTCACTTCTAGTACTATATGCATTTTAGATGCTTTTGGTTTTGTTTTCTCCACAACATTAGAAGAATATTTAACCTTTTGGGGGTAATGGGCACCTCTGACCATTTTAGAAAAGCTATGGGCATTCAGCAGAAAGATAATTAAATAAAATAATCATATAAACGAATTACATGGCATACTACTTCAAATTCAGGGACACTGAAGTGTATACACACACACACGCACACACACACACATATATATATATATATACTTTTTAATAAATTCTATAATTCAAGGTACTGATCCAAATGGTGAGAGTTGTGGACTATAACGGGGATCAGGGAAGAGGTCCAAGCAAATTTCCTAAACTGGGGTGTTTCTGACTGGTGTCTCCCTGCACCGTTTCTCTCCAGCGCAGACTACCGGTAGGCCTCCCTTCTGCTTCAGTTTTGCCTCATCCTAGTCTCCCAGTCCCTCCCTTGTATTTGCACTTGGTTTCGGCTCTCGGCTGGCTCTGCTCTGCCTCCTTTAGGCGTTCCCTCCGGTCCCTATCCAGGGTGACCTCATCCCTTTGTTTCTCCAGCACCGCCACCAGTCAGCCGCTCCTTGCGCCCTCTTCCTGGGCTCGGCAGGGTTTCCAGAGTGTTGGGCACGGCCTGGCCTCTGGGACCCAAAGGACCCAAGGCCCATAGGGCGCTGGTGGGGCCACGCACTGGGCGTGGCCTCTTGCGCTGGCCAGCGGGAGAGCCAGTGGCCTCGCTGAGCTCCTCCTCCAAACCTAGGGTGTAGTGGGAGGTTTCTTGCTTCTTCAAAGAGCGTAGAGTTTTATTTTAAGGGACCACCACGGACGCATATTTGGGAGATAATTGCTTCTTTCCGTGGCTGGAACAACAAAGCCTTCGCCGGTGTGCCAGGACTGGCCATGGTGTAGCAGCGCGAGAGGGCGATGCGGTCTCCCCTTTTCCCTGTTGTCTGTTGGCCTTCGCCTCCCTCCCCCAGCAGCAGCAGCAGCAGCAGCCTGCGTCCCCACTGAGCCCCCTCGCTCGTCAAGGTTACTTGGCGGGTGGGGAAGGAAGAGGAGGGAAGGCTGGGTTAGTTGAAAGGCCCCCCTCCTCGTCCCGCCCAGTTGTCCTTGCTTGCGGCTGCCAAGATCAAGTTAGCTTTCCTCGGGTTGTTGGCGCGGTTTCTCTAGCATGGAAAGGAAGATGCAGAACTGCAAGTAGCAAGGTTTTTTCAAGTCTGCAGGAAAAGACCTTTGGAAACTGAACAGGAATGTGTGTCATTATAGTACAGCAGAGGCAAAAACACCCAGCCAAGGATGGATCCCAGAGACAATGATCCTTCATTATTAAAAAAAAAAAAAAAAAGTTTTCTAGTTTCCTTTGTGTGAGCTTTCCATTTCCCAGGATAAAACACAAGCTCTAGAGATAATTGCAACTGAATTTCTTTGGGGATGGAGGGCCCGTAAATTAAACAGGTGGGAAGAAGTGAGATGACTTCTGTAGGTGTGGCCTAATTTAGACTTGGTGTGACATTTTCTCTCAGCCTGAAAACATGTGATACCGGTACATAGTAGTTGTTCATTCATTCAATAATATTGTAAAAACATGATTGAAGAAGACAATTGTAAGTGATACAAACAAACTTTATTTAACACTTGGTGAAGTGTCAGTCTCCCTTCCCAAGGGTACAGGAAACTGTATAATGGATGGAAGGAGGGAAGCTGTTGTAAGAAAAAAAAGTAGGAACTGTCAAGGTGAGAAACATTCAAACCTTTAGAGATTTTTTTTAATGAGTTTATTTGAGCCAAAATGACAACTGACAGGAAGCAAAATCTTAATGGATTGAGAAAATGCTCCAGAGGATGGCAGATTTGCAGCTTATTTTATACATTAGAATAAAAGGTGAAGATGTAAGGAGAGTTCCATGAAACCCATTGGTAGTAGATAAAGGGGGCAGGAGAAAGCACAGCAGGGACTGGATAAAAAGCAAAATGAAGAGACTCATACTGCTTTTATCTTTAACACTGGTAGGTACAGGATAGTAAGCATTTATAAAAGGTAGAGATGGTATTCAGGAAACAAGGTGACAATGAGGGGTCCAGTGGGCTCCTGCTCTGGTGCAGACATTGTGCCTTGAGAAGTTTGGAAAAGATTACTGTGACACTATGTGATCTGAGATGCAAAAAGAAAATAGGCAGGCTCACTGAAGGTAAAGACTGACGTTCGTCAAGGAAACCACAGGTCTAAGATGTGACTAGCCCCATGACCTGCTTTTAGTTAGAAACTTTTATGTTCAGACCATCCTATGTGGTTGCTTTTGGCTTCTGAGTCTGTAAGGGTCACCCTGCAGGTCCCCCCTGAGCTTGTCAAATTTACTATGTGGCCCCTTTTTTGTTCACAGAAACAAAGGAATAAGTATAGAGCTCTGAGTTGGCTTGACATTTGGGGATCGGCTAAATGGATTTCTGCATTTCCTGACAAATGGAGCATTTACAGGGACATAAAAATTAAGTTTTGGTTTACTGACATGGCACCCCTGAGATGGAGTGGCCTAGAAATTTATTTCAACAGTATTTATTAAACACTTACACTGTGCTGGGCTTTGTTTCCAGCTATAAAATGACCTCAGGCCCATATGAGAGCAAAGCTGAAAGGAAGAGAAGGGGAGAGCCCCGGTATCAGGCATTGAACAACTTTGGGCCTGAGTGGATGTCCAGTGGTGGAGTGGGGTGACTGTGAAGAGACCTGGGAGAATGGAGGAGCTGTAAATGGGGATCAGCCATACTTGCAAGGGCTGAGGGTAGGAAGCTGATGGGAGTCAGAGCTTCCGCTCCCTGTATTCTGACCTCTTTTTCTTGCTTAAATAGGTTGAAACCAACTGTGGCAAAGGATGAGTGATTTGCATGTCTTATTTATTTATTTTTAGCAGTCTTGGCTTTTTCCTCTAACTAGGACAGTAGGTTTCATTCAGATTTTCCTCACAGACTGACAATTTGGCTTTAAAATTTGTCAAGCAAGGCTTTCATTTAGAACGCTTCATTCTCTCTGCTTTTGGGAAGCTGGGGAAGGTGCAGCTTTCTGCTAACTGATGAATGATGTGTCCCTGCATCCTGAGAGGGTTGGAATTGGTGCTACAGGAAGGTGGTATCCCCTTTCCTGACATGGTGGGTCATTTACTAGTTCACAGAAGCATATAAGTAAGGTCATTCCGAACTGGTCAGAGTCAAGTGTCTAAACACATGGGAGGCTGGCTAATGGACAAATTCTGTGCTAGATCAGTTTGGTGAACTTTTCTGAGGAGTGGCACATATTAGGAAAACCTTAATCTCATGATATGTTCAATGTATATAATTAATTTTAGAAAATAAGCGACATTAGAGGCCTAAGTATGGGGTGGGGGGCTGTCCATGCCAGAGTAGGATTACACTACAGTGAATTTCTCTGATTCAACCTTTTATAAGGAAATTAAAAATCAGAACATATATAACTGAAATTTATGCACAATTTGGACTTCTATACTTTGAATGTTTGCATGTTAAGTCTCTAGGTGCACAATGCACAGACACAGTAACTGAGGTCTAGAGAAGTGAAGAGACCTCCATGACTTTGTAGTCAAGTTGAAACTTGTCAGATTTACAGTCCTGGTTGCCTGGTTTCTAATCCAGGGCTTTGCTGCTTTACCTCCTGTTTCTTACTTCTCTGAATTTCATAAAGGCACCTCCGAAATTATACTTTCATTTAAAGAGACATTCAAAAGAACTGTGGATTTACCAGCACCGGTGGGTTTAGCCTGCATGTTATAAGCCAGTACATTTCACATTGTGATATGCAAAGGATTCATTGCAATGCAGATCCTGAGGAGATCTGGGCGAGGTTAGGGTACATCACCACCCAACCCTTGGCAGTACCGATGCTGCTCCATGTGCTGAACAGCAGAATTGTGAACATCACTTTTCTTCCTTGCCTGTCCTTTCTTTCTCCCTGATAAAACAGCTCTGGAGATTTAGAGCCCCCCCCCCCCGCCTCTTTTTTTTTCCCCTCCTATTACCAGGTCATTGTGCTCCCTCAACTAATCTGGATGCCTCTCACTGCATGTCCTCACCCAGGCCTGAGACGGTGAGAAATAATCCCTTGTGACAGGTATCTTGAGCTGGAGGGTATGATCTTTTGCCTAGTGAGTTAGCACTATCTAACTTGATTCCACAAAACCTTTGTACATAAGCAACTTGCTGATGGCTGATAGTAAAAACAAACAAACAAAAAAAGTATTTTTCTCCCTCGCACGTGTCCTCACAGCTGCAGCTCCTTCCCTGGGAGTGCAGCTGGTGTGTGGCTGGCTCATAGGGTGGCCTTTCAGCTGGGGCTCAGCAAGTCCCTAGGCACTTCCCACCACTCTGTCCTTCACTTCTCAAGCTGCATGTAAACCCAGATTCAGCTCTGAATGCACCATCTGAGTTTAGCAGTTAGCTAAGTGACAACAGGGCAGAAGCCCTTCTATAGCAGGGAAACTCCAGTGGCAACCATTTCTTAGTTCTCCATAACTTCCCAGCTTCAGAGGTGCCTCTTCATTATTGTGAGCCATTCTCAGAAAGAAACAGAATTTAATCTAAATTACAATACGCATTCACCAGACATTTATAAAGGCCTTACAATATGAAACAGTGATAGAGAGGCCAAATAGTAAAGGGGTAGGGAGGGTGAATGCTACAGTCAGACCGCTTACATTGTCAAATTCTGGCTCTACACTTACTAAATATGGAACCTCCCCAAGTATTAGTTTTCGCATCTGTAAAAATTAAAAAAAAAAAAAAAAAAACAACCTAGCCCATACACTTGTTATGGAATTTTCTATTGTGGGGGAGGAACAACGTTACCTCTACCCTAACCAAATTTAATACATACATACGTATAGAAACTCTGTGTATATGAGAGAGCCAGGGGCCCCACAGGCAGAAGATTCAGACAGAAAGGCAGCATAAGACATTCTGAGCTAAGGCTGACATAAGGTGCCTTGGGGAATTCAAGAGTCTTTGCATGATGAAAGAAGAGCAGACATTTAGTAAACATATGTTCGCCCTGCCATATAGGTGGGCCAAAAAGGTTATCACTGATAATCTCTTATTGTGAGCAAGGCCCTTAAGTCAAGTTCTTCTAAGTAATTAAAGGGAGGAGTAGAAGTTTCTCTTGAGCCTAAAGCTAAAATTGCCTTTATCTCAAAACAGTCCATGGATGCACATCTTGGGGTGGCTCATCTGAACCCCCTTATCATGCAAAACACTTAGCTCAGTGACTGGCACAAAGTGATTAATAAATGTTACCTCCTAAAAAGAATTTGAAACCAATTGCATTGTGGTGGAAGGGAGTTTTCCACACTAACAATTCTCCAGGCACTAGCTAGGTGCCCTACTATTCAACTTAATGCTGACACTATCTGCAGGATGATAGCAACAAATTCCATACGTAAAGGGCTCAGCCCCACAAGACCACCCTCCACTTAAGATGCCAGGTGCAAGCCCAGGTTGTTACCTTTGCTTCTGATGATCAGTCACAAATTGGAGGTTCCCATGAGCTCCTCTAAAAGGGTGCCAATTGTTAAGTCTAAGTTGTTACCTATACTTCTGACTGAATGGCTATAAATCAGAGGTTCCCACAGCCCCTTTCTTGGATTCAGTTAATTTGTTAAAGCAGCTCGCAGAACTCAGGAAACCTGTTTTCTCACTGGATTACTGGCTTTATATATATATATTTATGTAACAGCCAGATGAAAGAGTTGCTGCATAAGGCAAGACATGGGAAAGAGAGGGGAGAACCCATGCCCTCTTTGAGCCTGCCACTCTGCCTGAATCCCCTTCCTGAAGCCCCCTCCTGAAGGCTTCAAACCCTGTTCTTTTGGGATATTATAAAAGCTTCATGACGTAGGAATGACTGATAAAATTATTAGCTGTTGGTATTCAACTTCCAGCCTCTCTTTCTTTCCAAGTGGTGAAAGTGAAAGTGAAAGTTCCAACTCCCTAAGCACGGGTTCTTCTCCTGGCAAAGAGCGGGTCCTGGGTCCTTTGGTGAAGTCTAATAGTTACCTCATTAATATAGCAAAAGGAACCTTTATGTCCCCAGCACAGGAATTTCCAAGGGTTTTTGGTCTCTGTGCCAAAAATGGGGACAAAGAACAAATATGGTTTTCTTAATATAAGTTGTGATAGAACAGATTCTACTATTAATTAGACAATACTTCTGTCCTCGAAGAGTTCACGGAGTAATGAAGAGTTTGAGAAATAAGTGCACTAATAACTACAATGCAAAACAAAATGACAAAAACAAAACAACCCCCTCCCAAAGATGCAGTGAGAGTTTAACATAAAGGTAGTCCTTGCCCCAGAAATTGGCAAACTACAGTTTGTGGGCCAAGTTTTCACATCATAAAGTGGTTGACAGAAAAGCAAGAATAATGATATTTTGTGATAACTTTAAAATGATATGAAATTCAAATTTACTGTTCCTAGATAAAGTTTTATGGAACACAACCATGCTCTTTCATTTATGCAACATCCATAGCTTATTTCATACTACAATGACAGTCAGTTGCAACAGACCATAAATATGGGTGGGCAAAAGTAGGTTTACAGTTGTGAGTCCACAACACAGTTTGTTCTTCTATTATTTATTTATTAATGATCATTTTTGTTATTATTACTATTAACTACTTTTGCCCAAAATATTTACTACCTGGCCCTTTGCAGAAAAAGGTTTCTGACTCCGAGACTGTCCATTTAGGAGGATGTAAAAAAAATTTCAACCAAGGAGGTGAGAATTGGAATGAGTTGTGAAGGGAAGGAAAGAGAAATGTGCAAGGGGGCCCACATCATAAGTAAAGTCAGAGAAGTCAAGGAATGAGAAGCATATTCAATGAGCATACTGTCTACTTATTTGGCTAAAGTAAAGAGTGTGTTCACAAGAGAAATGAGAAGGGCAGACTAGGTCCATTCCATGAATTTCTCAAATGCTAAAATAATGCAAAACTTCTTAGCTTGATAAGCAATGGGGATAGGTAACGTTTTAGGGGGAAGTAGGGCTGGGGTGTTTAGGAATAAGCATGTTATAAAATCATAATTGTATTTTAGCTCAATCTAATCAACTGTGTAGCATAGAGTAGAAGACAGACCAATTAAGAGAGCATCTATAGTGTTTGCTTTCAGTATGTTTTAAACCTTCAAATAAGGGAATAATGCTCCAAAGTGGAATTTGAGACTTTGGGTAAAAGAAATTCTTTGTCTAAGTGTTCCTTGCACCACCTACCACTACTGCCAGCCATCCCCATTACTATCTTGATACCCCACAGTGATTTAAGCCTGCTGTGGTACGTTTCTGGATGCTTCTATACCATGGCACAGCTGGACTGGTGAATAACCACAGAGGCTGTCCAAGTCTCATGCAGTTTTATTTTGTTAAATTTACTGGGCTTTGATGTGACATTTAAAACTAAGGAACTATTCTAGACTAGAGCTGTTGAGTTGCCCCAACCACAAGGAAAAATGGCTGTTGGATTGCTCTGGGAACCTTTTATTCCTAGTCTTGGGACAAGAATATGGGAAATCATTGCTTTCCGGTGAGTAAATCAGAATTGTGGGAAGTGTGTTGACATCATCCTACCTTCCCAGAAAACTTGAACTCAAGGTTCTATATCATGACATATCTGTGAAGATCCCCATTTTATGCAGGTTCGCGGTGCCAGGCATAGACTTGGTGCTCAGTGTTTCCTTGGGCCATATAGCACCACTTGGGAAAAGGTTGTGGCCCAGTATTCATAGCTGGGCATGAATTCAGTATTCATAGGCATCAAGATGAAAGTCATTTTCATTGAGCTCAAGACCTCAGAATCAGACTTAATACTTTTATTCTTACTCAATTTTACTTAATTATTCTGGCTCAAAGATCAGGTTATAATAAATCACTGGATGTCAGGTTCATATAGACTAATTCAGAGGTTGTAAACTTTGCCTATCTAGTTTTCAAAAGAGATAAAAGGTCATTTTCTATCTTTGAGGGCTCCAGAGGGTGCAGTGTTTCTGCCCTCAGAATAACAAAGGGGAGGTGTGCCACCTCTTTGCACCATGATCAACGCTGTCTCTAAACTCCTCCAGTGAGCAATGTGGTAAGCAGAGCAAGAAGGATGATGTCTGTAGAATAGTTCTAGGTGGATTTCTCTCTCTGCCTCACTACAGTTGTCAGACAAATATCACAAATAGTTGGTTCAAGGAAAAAGCAGTGCTTAATTTAGGAACTCTAGCTGGATTTAAATTTTCAGACTTGGGAATAAATCACAGAACCTGCTGTTTACCACCTACCCAATTTCTTCCTTCTGATAAGAATGCACAAGGGTGAGTCTAGTTTATTCATCTGCTTTTCTCATTTAATTAAATATCCATAATTCCAGACCTACTCCTCCCACTTCCCCTAGTAGTGCTTTCTACGCTCTCTGATGTTTACTCTCTTCTTTCAGATTTGATAGGAAACATGGTCTCTAGGCTGTTCTCAGTGTCTCAAGTATGACTCTTCCCTGTCAAAATCTTCACAAGGAAAATGACTCATGACATCGCTTGGGTGACGAGGTCATGATTCCACAGCCCTTGCTTTGAAGTTTTATTTGTACTTTTCTACTATGAAGAGATTTTGAAAGGAGAAGATTAAATTGCAATGACAGGTCTGAAGCCTGGTCCATTAGACACTCAGACTAGCCCAGCAGTGGTCATGACAAAGTCTGGCTCTGGATTCTTCCACCCTCCCCTCTGCTCTTCACCTTGTCTGGGAGCCTTGATAGATAACCCACAGAGAGTAGGTCAGCCCTATATTCCTAGGGTGATTTGTACCTCATGTGCAACTTGTACAAATATTTTGAATTCGGATCTGGCTCTGCCACTTAATAGCTGTGAGATTTTTGATCAAGTTACTTAACAAGCCTGTGCTTCAGTCCCTTCTTCTGTAAAATAATAGTACCCATTGCACAGCCTTGTTAGAACTACATTAGTTAATATATTTAATAATATATTTGTATATAAAACATAATGCTCTTAAAAGAATATTTGCACATAGTGCTATCCAATAATAATTTAAAATTTATTGTTAGTATTATTTTCCCCAAGGATCTGAGTTTATTTTATAGTCTTTAACTGATTTTTTTTTAATTTGGAGAGGAACATTTATTATTTTTATGAAGTATGTATAGTCCTGAAAAAAATTCTTCCATGAACTATCAGAAAAAAATCATAAAATATTTATCAAATAATGCATCTTATTCCTAGTCTCCAGAGAGTAGCAATTTTTACTTCATCTTTATTATCTTCTTCCAAGCAATTATTTATTGAGTCTTACCTATGAAGCACTTTACCAGTACTATTTTTTTATCATCAAGAAAATTCTGCTTGGTAGGTGTTAGTATCCCAATGTGAGGGATGAAGAAACTGAAGTCTAAAGAAATTAAAATTTAACCCAGGTCATACACGTAAGCAGTAACTGGGCCAGGATTCGAACCCAAACCATTTGAACCCAAAGCCAGGCCAGGGAACATGTAACTGTGTAAGTGTCAGTGACTGATGACCAAGACAAGACTGGATGCCAAAAACAAAGGGAGCCGTAAGAAAGGCAGAATGATAAGAACAATAATATCATGAGCACACTTAGACTCAGTTATAATTTACAGAGTTTTCTGGTGTCTTGCATATTTGCTTTTCAAGTGTCTAGCAGGTCTGGGATAAGAATTCAGTTAAAATAGAAGTCTATTTGTCCTCAACTATATACCTTTTACCTAGCACCTACCCTCCCCACCACCAAAACATTAAATTGTTTTTTCCCACACATGATAGAATACAACATGTCTTCTAAAATAAGAGAGAGAATATACTTGCAGGATTTTTTTTTTTTAATTTTTAATGTCTCAAGTACCGCTATAAATGAGCAGTCATGTACTTGGTGATTGATACAGGACATTAAGGCATGTACAAGTTAATGTTGATAGATAGCAGTGTCCCTGCAAAGTCATCCCACCACTGTCTTATGTAAACAAGTACACTTAAAAAGTAATAGGTTTGCTGGGCAAGTGCACCTTCAAGAAAAATCACCCTGCTCCTTCTCCAAACATGTTCTTGCCCCTGGTCCCTCCTACATAGAGATTCTGGAGCAGCCTCTGTCATAAGATCTGAAATGTAGACCAATTCTGTTAATTGAAAAACACTTCAGCCCTGGCTGGTGGCACAGTGGATAAGGAGCCGGCCTGCGAACCCAAAGGTTGCTGGTTCGATTCCCAGCCAGGGAACTTAACCAGGTTGCAAGCCAGGTCTCCAGCCAGGTCCGTAGCTGGAGGCAGGTGACAGGCAACCATACATTGATGTCTTTCTTCCTCTCTGCCTCCCTCCCTTCCCCTCTCTCTAAAAATAATAAATAAAATCTTTAAAAAAAAAAAAAAAAACACTTCAGCCCTAGCTGGGTGGCTCAGCTTATTGGAGCATTGTCCCCAGATAGCAAAAGGCAGTGGATTTGATTCCAATCAGGGCACATTCCTAAATTGCATGTTCAATCCCTGGTGGAGGCACATGCAGGAGGCAAACAATCAATGTTTCTCTCTCTCACTGATGTTTATCTTTCTCTCCCTCTTTCTCTCTCTCTCTCAAATCAATAAAAACCTATCCTCTGATGAGGATTAATTACAAAATATATTTCGAATACATTTGGGCTGATATTAGGATTGTTACTTATTCAATGACATCCTCTGAATAATAAGTGTTGAATTCTTAGATTGAATTCTCTAGTTTTCTAAAATGTAGAAGATTGGAAGCCTAGGTTAAAGGCCCATTCTACCATTTGGGGAGCTTTCCACCAATCTGTATATATATGATAACACATTTGCTTACCCTATTTCATTGTAATTTTTTAAGGAACAGTTTTATAAAGTTAAAAATACTTTATAATCTGTAATATAAAATTAAAACTACTGTCTTTTTTTTCAAGTGGAGCTCTTTCCCATTCAACTGGGCTTTGTAATGACATGCACTCTGCTGACATGTATTAAATACCCTCACTAGATATTAGGTACAATGACATTCAGGGAAGCTTTACTGCTTCTCCAACGGGGCTACTATTGGATAGAGTTGGAAATCTCAAATACTGTAATGATGCGCCTCTCTCCTTAGAAACAGATGCTGCTAAGCTAATCCCCCAGGAAATGTCTGGCAGCTGCGTCCACAGCTTTTACCAGACATAAGTAAATAGAGTAGATCTCAGAACCTGCACAGGTAATTGTTTTACTGGGTGTGTAAGGAACACAGCTAGGTCAGTGGAATAGATATGAAGTAATACCTTAATGAGATTTTTCTATGAGATGGGGGGTTGTTAGGTGAAGGGCATGTATTTTGAGAATGAATAGACTTCTAGTTTAAGTGAATTTCCATCAACAAGATGCTGGGCCATATGGAAGTTTACGGATGGATAAAAGATAGAATTAGTGTGTGTTATGTGGTAGAGAAGTAGGATTGTGATTTATCATGACAATGTTTACAGATCTGCCTCCTTCCCAGGGATAGGAAAGAACTGAATTGAGTATGATGGCACATTTTGGACTGTGTTTTGCTTATTTCATTAGTATTGTGGAGTTAAGGAACTGGATTCTATTCTGTCCTGGTGGGGATGCCAGCAATCATGTAGATGAATAGTTTCATGAGCAAATCTCCTTTGGTATTTATATTATTAACATGTCTTGACTTAATCTAATGATAATGTAAAAAGTTTTCTGAAATGATATTGATGAGGGTAATGATCATGGTAAGAAAAATAGTAGCAGTTACTCCCTTTTGAATAGGTACTGTGTACAATATGTGAGGATTGTGCTAAATACTTTTTATACATTACAGCACCCCAGTAAGATAGCCCCAATATCTCTTCAACTTACACATAGAAAATTGAAGCTGACATGCCCAGGTCAAGAGCTGATAATTAAGTGGCAGAGCCAAGATTCAAACCTACATACCTTTAACTCTAAAGCCCATGCTTTTATACATCCAGAATATTGGCTTCCCACATTCTATTTTATTTTTTAACTTTATTTTTTATTGCATTTTTCCATTCCATTACCATTTAGTTCCCTGATCCCTCCTACCCCCACCACAATCACCACACAGTTGTCTATGTTTGTAAGTCTTTTTCTTTTTGCTCAAACTATCTCTTGGCCTTCCCTCCTCTCCTTAGCTGTCATCCTGCTCTCTATCTATAAGTCTGTCTCTATTTTGCTTTTTAGTTCAGTTTGTTCATTAAATTCCACATATGACTGAAGTCATATGGTATTTGTCTTTCTCTGACTGGCTTATTATACACTTAGCATATTTTCTCTGGATCTATCCATGATGTCACAAAGGGTAAATTTTTCTTTTTCATGGCCAAATAGTACTCCATTGTGTAAATGTGCCACAGTTGTTTTATCCACTCATCTTTTGATGGATACTTGGGCTGCTTCCATATCTTGGCTATTTTAAATAACACTTCAATGAACATAGAAGTGCTTATGTTATTTTGAATTCGTGTTCTGAGCCCTTTCAGGTATATTTCCAAAAGTGGGATTGCTGAGTCAAAAGGCGGATCCATGTTTAATTTTTGAAGTAACTCCATACTGCTTTCCACAGTGGCTGCACCAGTCTGCATTCCCACCAGCAGTGCACCAAGGTTCCCCTTTCTACACATCCTCACCAGCACTGCTGATGTGAGGTGATATTTCATTGTAGTTTTAATTTGAATTTCTCTCATGATTAGTGACATTAAGCATTTTTTTCATATGTTTATTGGCCATCTGTGTGTCCTCTTTGGAGAAGTGTCTATTCAGGTCCTTTGTCCATTTTTTAATTATTATTATTATTTTTTTCGGTGTGTGTGTGTCAAGTTTTGTAAGTTCTTTATAAATTTTGGATATTAACCCCTTATCAGGTGTATTGGTGAATATGTTCTTCCATTCTGTGGGTTGTCTTTTTATTTTGTGGATGTTTTAAGTACTGGATGAGGAGTAAGATTGAGGGTTGGCTCTGTCACTTACAAAATGGATAAAATGGACCCCTTTATGTTTCCTCAATTGTGTAGTATTCCTCACATAGTCTGATGAGGACTGACTTAACATGCTAACTGTATATGTTGTATACTCATAAATGCATAGGATAGAGGAATATGATTGCTGAAGAGTGGCTTGATAAAGACCTCAAACATTACTTCCCAGAGCAAACCAAGAACATGGGGCCAGTATCTGGATGCTGTCCATTTATATGCTCTCTGATCACTAACTGAGTATGATACATAGTCACTTAACTACAAATAAATATTTTTGGAGCATCAACCATGTGCCAAAACTACTTCAGCTACTGAGACTTTGAGGATTGTACAAAACTGAAGAACCTGTTCTCAGAAAATTTATAGTCCAAGGGAAGATTCAGTTAATAATGAAATAAAAATAGATGTCAGGTGAGTCTAAGCACAAAGAAGGAAAGGCAAGGTAAGGAGACCAAGAGTGACAATATTTGGGGAAGGATACATATTAGAGGAGATGAGGAAGGTCTTTCTCATTCATTTATTCATTGACCAAATTTATCAAGTACTGCTGACTTAGAATGTGATTTATAAAAGAGGTTTAATTTAAAAATAAATTAATGATCAGTTTCAGTATAGTAGGAATAATATAGTAATTTTTAAATAAATGGTTATTGTCTCCTGTGTACCTGACCATCCATCATGAGTCATTTCACAATGTCTTACCTGGAAGGAAGACAGTTTCCAGGGCTTGGGCTTGTCTTCCTGCTGGTTGGCCCTGGACATCTTCTATAGTAGCTCAGGTTGTTGTTTGCTGCTGGGAATCCTCAACTGAGAGGAATTGACCTGTGATAGTAACACAAGGGGCTCTCTGTTGATAAGCTGCTTTTCTGACTTTTCCCAGATGTACTGGCTGCCTGCTGCCCTTCCCTTTTCTCCATTTGTTAGCAGAAGTCTCACAGACCCTCTCATGTTTCAGCCTTTCAAGCAGCTTGATGGGGAATCCTTCCCATTTTGTTCCTAGCTCAGTGGTCACTGTAAGCACAGAGACCTCTTCAAGCACAGAGTTTAGTGGCTCTCCTCACTTTGTGTCTTTCCCTTCTTTGAGCATGCCACTTGTAGAGGCAGTGAACACATGTAGAGGTAACAAATACTTGTAGAGGTAGTGAACAGGCAATGCTTATCAAAGGATTTGCTCCTGCTGCTCAAGTGTAGAGCCCCTTCCTCCCAGAGGTGACTCTCAGCAGGTATTTGCTTAGGCATTAGTGACTTTGACATTGATTCAGTCAGGTGACTTATACCTCTGTCTGATATACCCAAAGGTTTTCTGAAAGAGTTTAGTCACATTATTCTGCCCAGCATGTGACCTAATAGATGGACCAATATAAGTATATGCCTCATTTCAAACCTGGGCTTCCCCCAGTCCCAGTATAAGAAACGGAGCTTCATTCCTTAAATGACTAGTCATCCCACCCTATAACTTTAGGCTCGGGGGCTCATTATACAGGGAAATATAAAGAAAAGAAGGAGGAGAGTTTTCAATAATCCCCTGTGAATATTTTCATCTGTTTACTAATGGAGAAGCAGAAACATACAGTATATTTAAAAAATAGTTATATTGATATGGCTGTAAGGACTATAGCCAATCCATAGAAAAGAGGAATATAAGTCAATTATTTTGATATTATATTTATTGACATTTCTAGATGCTTTTTAAAATTACTATTATCATAATGTCATTTCTATAGTTTTGTGACTTCTCTCTTTGTCTTATCCCTGCTCATTCATTTTCATAATTGGGTTTTGTATTCAATGTCATCATATGAAGTCAGTTATTCAGTTAGGTACTGGAGAAACATACTTGTTTTAGTCAGATGCTCTTGAAGTCCATCATTGGGAAATAAAGGATTTTAACAAAAATTGACAAAATAGAATTCAAGGCTTCTTTGACTATCATCATCTTTATGAAATGGCACTAATTGAGATGTTTAAATTTGGATTTATTCAACAAATATTAATAAGCATCTACTGTACATCAGATGTCATTCTAGAAACTGGAGATTCAGCTTTGAACAAAATAGGAAACGTGTTACCATGCTGCCTCTTGTCTGTCAGAAGGCACCAATTGTAATATACCTTTTGCCTCTTCCCTATATCCACCTTTGTGGGACAAAGAGAATTCAAAAATACAAAATAAAAGATAACTCTTTTGAACCCTGACTGGCATGGCTCAGTGGAAAGGTGCCAGCCTGTGAACCCAAAGGTCGCTGGTTCAATCCCCAGCCAGGGCACATTACCAGGTTGCAAGCCAGGTCTCCAGCCAGGTCCCTAGCTGGAGGCAGGTGAAAGGCAACCACACATTGATGCTTCTCTCCCTTTCTTCCTCTCTCCCTTTCCTTCTCTCTCAAAGTAATGAATAAAATCTTTTAAAAACAAAACAAAACAAAACAAACTCTTTTGAATGGATGTTGAGTTCTCTAATACTACTTTATACTATGTTGAACTTGCCTCCTCATAATCTTGGAATCACATGGGCTATACATGTTAAATAAATAATATACGAAATTGAGCTAAAGGCCTATGTCTTTATCACCAACTATTATTTGAAGTGCTAACATTACTATTCCAGTGTTTAATATGGGATTTTTGGTTTTCTTATATAGCAAGTCAATTAGTGAGCATTTATTGTCCACTTATTATAAAACTCTGGAGCTGCAGCAATATCCTTCAACTAAAGAGGAAAACCAAGCTCTTTTACTACCACTCTGCCAGGATTTGCAAGTCTCACATTCCCCTGGAGAACTGCTTAGTCATCATATTATTTTGCCCTCATTTGCCAAGGACCTAAAAAAAGGATTTTTCACTGGATTGAAAACCAGAGTTTTTAAAAAGTAATGATATTTCTTGGCAAAATCACAAACTGTTTCATTGCCCCTACCTGCATCCTGCTCCTGAACCCCTCATACCAGAGTTAGATTTTTAAACCAGAATAAGTGTTGAGGGAACCCTGCGTATCCTAGCTGTGTGTGTTCATTTTTTAAATACCACCTTCTTCCCTACAACTGCCTAGAAACCTGGAGATAATTCATCTACCTAACTGGAAAAGGTTGGGCCCTTCTCTTCTCTCCTCCATAAGGGGCTTTTCACAGGATTTCTAATTTTTGTAGAAAATTATGAGGAGGCAGGTTCAAAGAAAGCACAGAAGCTCCCTGTGAACTCCTTTAATACTTAGGCATTTTCCTTAAGCTATATGGTATCAACTATGCTAAAAATCAACTAAGCTTAAACATTAGAGTAAAATATTCTTATGTAAATTTCACCTAAATAAATTATTAATTAAGAAACAGAATGAATCATGAGTAGAAATCTGCAAGATTTTACATATATCCACCAACACTTCAGTCTGTTTTCCTTATGGGCTGCATAAGATTCTGATAGGGTTGGAAACTACAGTGTTTTAAAGAAAACTTTGCTTAGAATATTTCCAGCTCTTCAATTTTGCTTCTTAGAAATATCTTTTGCTCAATCAAATGGAAAATATTTTGGTTTACTAAAGATATTCTTAAGAGAATTGGTATATGTCAGTGATTTCAAAAAAAAAAAAAACACTCAATATTCAACCCTACCTGATAGAACATTTGAGGTATTATAATAGTAGTATTTATAGCTGGGAGAAGCAGGTACAAAGCCAAGCTTTTCAGTGCTTTGAAGGTTGAGGCATTCCTATGATAATTGGAAAATGTTAAATGAATTGAGGTGTCCCAGTTGAATGGATGATGTTATTTTAGTTCTAAAAGTCAGGCATTCATGGATTTCTGTCTTAAGTTCTTTTGTAACATAAACAATACAAATGTTTGGGCATTTTAGAATGAATCTTAAATTATCTACTTCTCCTTGCCCCAGCCAGAGTAACAATGCTGGGTATTCACTACTATTTATTTTTGGCTTTCTTATTTGTGACTCTTAAATATTAATACAAATCATTGTCCTTTCATCTAATGAATTAGAAATTTGACTAGGTCTCAACAAGTTAGTGTAATGGTATCCTTTATCTTTTTCTGGCCATGTTCATCCAAGATTTTAGCCTTGGTTGAAAAGTAAAGATTTCATATACCTTGGTTTCTTCTAAGACTTCAAAAACTAGAGTTCTAAATATATCAGCCATTAAGATACTAAGCTACAGCAATGAAAATCCCTAAAAAGCTTATGGCAACTAATAATGGTACTCTTCCTACGTATAATGCACTGCACTAGAATGTCTTCTTCAGTGAATTCACAAACAGCAACAGTCTCACATAAAAATAAAGAATTTTTTAATTCTCTCAGAAGACATTAGAGTTCAGCACAAAGCTTATTTGTGGTAAGGCTGAGTATAAAAAATAAATCTATTTTATTGAGCTGTATGAACCATTTAAAAAAAAAAAAAAGATTTTATTTATTATTTCCAGAGAGAGAGGAAGGGAGAGAGGCATAGAGGGAGGGAACAGCAATGTATGGTTTACCTGCCCCTAGCCATGGACCTGGCTTGAGACCTGGTCTGCAACCTGATTATGTGCCCTGGCTGGGAATCAAACTAGCAACCTTTTGGTTTGCAGGCCTGCATCTTATTGAACTGACTCTTTAGCCCCTAAAGACCAGAATCCCCTTTTATGGATCTCCTCCATCTATAACTCACATGTTTAGTCTGTATGCCTTACTCTATGAAATAGATATAAGATTAGGTATCTTCTGTACCTGGTAAATTACTCGTTTTTAAAGTACTATGAAGTTATTTTAACAAAAGAACATTTAAAAAAGGATCCTGTGTGTCTTGTGTGGGTAGATACAGTATCTATCTGCTCACTAGAGTGTACATTAGTTAGCATAAACACTTGGTATTGTTAAATGAATAGATAAATAAGAATGTTAAAAGGATGCTTTACGGATTATCTGCTACAAGAAAGACCAAGGTATTCTAGATTATTGAAGCAACAAACTTGCTCTTGAGATTGGGTGGGAAAGGAGAGGACCTGGGTTCAAATACAAGTGGAAGCACTGACTGACTAACCCTATGAAGTTAGGCAGGGTAAACTTTTTAGAGCCACTGTGGCTTTTTCTTTCAGAAACTAAAAAGATTGTGCTTAGTGTACTGAATGATCTCTGGTTCCCTGGGCTTGAAAATCTTTTAGGGAAGCTCTTCTATTTCTAGTGGAAGAAAGCTGTTTGGCCTAACATCTGAGGGTTCTCCGTACAGCAACTCTTAGGAAAGGTTCTCTTCCTCCTTGTCATCTCTCTATAAGATAGATTCTCTATAAAATATATTCTCAGTCCAATTACTTCCAGTACTGTGAAAGGAATTACACCAGAAAATAACCTTTACAGTAGTTTGAACTATAATTAATAGGCTTAATTACAGGTACAAATAAAGGACACATATAGACACACACAATATGGCACTCTCTAGGTTACTATCCAGTTTTTACTTAATATATTTCTGTTTCTTTATGTCTCTGTTTAATCACTTAAGTCTGACCTCATCTTAGGCTGATTCCTTCTGTCCATTTCCCTCTTCCTGCCCTTCGCATCCCCTCCCTCTCTCTTCTCATCACCTCTTCTTCTAACATAGAGGCTGTGTCCAGAAGCTTAAGTCCTATTCATTTGGAGAGTTGAAGTGGCAGATGATCTGAGAAATCGAGGTGAGGATGGGAACCTTGGGAGGAGCTCTTCATTTATCCATGTTAAGTTTACTTCTTTATATCTTTCTGGTTCTCAGCTCCCTTATGTTTTCTGGTTTTTAGTTTCATCTCCTTACCTTTATGTTCCTAAAAGGTGTGTATGGTGAAGCTCTAAAATTGTAGCTTTCTAAAGTTACCAGAGGGTCTTTTCTGCACACCTGCCTGCTCTGAAATAGTTGATTTGTGTATTTCCCAAGGGGCATTATTTGTGTTAAAGAACCACTTGGTGTCAACGCCCAAGTGTAGATGTCCTGTCACATAAGACTGTGCCTCCTTCAGAAAACCCAAGATAAAGCAAAATAAATTAACAACATCTTAGCTCCATGTTCCATTCCCAAACGTTCATTTAACAGGGTCATGCTTCAATCCCTGGGCAGAGAGCTCCTGGCAGGGACACCTGCTCCTGTGCCCCAGGCTGTGGTGTGCATGTCCCAGCAGGAGTCATTGAGAGGAGCAGGGTAGTGGGAAGGTGTACGGGAAAACTGAACGGTGTGGCGTCATAGGTCTGGGAAGAGGTAGCAGGCTGGGTCTCTGTAAAGCACTTTTCAACCTTCCTTTTTTCTTTGTATGGATACAGACAGTTACCTGAGGAACAAGAAAAACTTGTCCTGAATTTTACTGGAAAACTGTCAGTCCTGCTTTTACTCTCACATATAGCTTATTTTAAAAAATTCTTCTGTGTATTCCCTACATGTTGAGGTGCCTACGTAAAACAGGCTCATGTGTTTGTCCAAAATATGTCAAGCTGGCCTACATCATGATTAGCCAGATTTAGGTCACCGGGCCAGAGCTGGTATGACAGGTGAAAAACATATCATTGGGTTGGCTTGCTGTGGCTTAAACTGGAGCAAAGGCAATGGTCAGGCCAAGGTAAAGACTGGGGCCAAGCACGACTAGGAATATAAAAAGCTCTTTTGAAGGGAAGTTGCTGCATTATTCACTGTTGTATTTCCCTAGTTGTGAACAATGTTCACAAAAGTTCTGTGCTCCAAATTTGAAGGAAGGAGTGCATAGAGACTATAAGGAACTGCACTGGGGCCCCATGGTGAGCAATGGAGCAATGTAGAATTTGGGTCCTTGCTCATATGCTTCTTTCCATGACTATACCTCCTCTTTTTATCAACTGATTTAATTTCCTTTTGGAAAAATGTTATTTGCAGCATGATATGCTGTAAATGTTGCATCAAATGATAAAAATTTTGTATTCTAGTCTCTTGCTTTTGGTACTAGAATGACTATCGGAGGTAATATAAAACTAATTTTAGGTTTAAATTACTTTGGGAATAAGAGTTTGTGATGCTGCTTTTTCAAAAGTGGAAATAGTGTTTTCCACTCTTTTCTTAAAACTCAAGAATGGCCATTTTCTGCCTTCGCATTGGGAAGATGTACTGTGCTGATTACTGATGTTGGGCCACACACAAGGGAAAGTAGAAATCATCTTGTGAGCAGCATTCAGAATTGTCATATTCTGAATAAAACCCAGGAACTCCTTTGCAGTTTGTACAAAACCCTGATAGAATTTGTTGTCTAAACATTTACTGTACTTTTTGTCCTGTATCTATTGACTTCCCAACCAGACTTGAAGGCTTAGGGGAAAAAGAAGGACTTTTCCATTATATTTTTTGAATGTGAAGTTTCTCACAGAGTCCCTCTCAGAAACCCTGAAAATGCAGTATCTTTTGGAGCTCTTTAATTAAAACCTAGGGTAAATGTGCTTTGAATTGCAAGGTACACCGATAAGAAGCCTGGTTGAAGTTGGGCAGAGACATTGAGCTGTAGAAAGAAATACATATAAAATAACGTCAGTGATTCAGCAAGGTCACAAGCAAGGATGTGAGCTTTTCCATAAAATGGTATGTTCTCTACCCAATTCTCCACCATGGAGAGAGGAGGCTTAATCTGAACTTCTACAGTATTGTTGATGTCTGTGCTTGTTGACACAGTACAAATCATTCACTAAGTTTTTGGTAAATGCTTTGATCGGAAGGGAAAAACATCACTCCCCTTCTCTTCTCCCCTCTTCTCTCCTCAAAGGTTGAAAAAAATGATGAGGACCAAAAGATCGAACAAGATGGCATCAAACCAGAAGATAAAGCTCATAAGGCTGCCACCAAAATTCAGGCTAGCTTCCGTGGACACATAACAAGGAAAAAGCTCAAAGGAGAGAAGAAGGGCGATGCCCAAGCTGCTGAGGCCGAGGTGGGCGAGAAGAAGGATGACGCCCCTGCTGCTGGTGGCCCAGAGAAGGAGGGAGAAGGCCCCGCTACCACCGAGGCAGCCCCGGCCACTGGCCCCAAGCCTGCGGAGCCCGGCAAAGCAGGAGAAACTCCTTCTGAGGAGAAGAAGGGGGAGGGCTCCTCTGACGCTGCCGCTGAGCCAGCAGCCCCCCAAGCCTCTGCCCCCTCAGAGGAGAAGGCCGGCTCTGCTGAGACAGAAAGTGCCACTAAAGCTTCCACTGACAACTCGCCGTCCTCCAAGGCAGAAGACGTCCCAGCCAAGGAGGAGCCTAAACAAGCCGATGTGCCTGCTGCTGTCACTGCTGCTGCTGCCACCACCCCTGCTGCAGAGGATGCTGCCACCAAGGCAACGACCCAGCTTTCAACGGAAACTTCCGAGAGCAGCCAAGCCGAGGAAAAGATAGGTGAGCAGCTGTGAGGGTCAGAAGCCAGGGGAGGCGGGGGTATTCCACGGGAGCCTTCTGGAAGGCAAGCTCACCTGGGCCATCAAGGGATCTGGGGACAGCCTAGAAGGAAATCAAGGAAAGCTGTACCTAATTCCCCAAAGTGGCAGGAAAAGAATGGACTCCCGTCACTTATATTCCCAAATGTCTCCAAGCCTGAGAGGGAACTCTGCCAGGACTAGAAAGAGCTGGCAATTGTCTTATTAATTGGATTGGCATCACCAGTAAAACTAGGTAATCCTAGTTTAAAAAATATTCTATGCGCAGGATAGACTTAGTTCAATAAATACTTATTGAGGCTACATATATTTATTTTATGGCTGGGGATTAGGTAGTGTATTTGGCTCTAGGAAGTGCCTGTTATGAGTATAGCCAAGTCTTTATTGATTCAGATGATCTAGTTTATGAATTGCCAGCAGCGAAAACACAATCTCAGACCACCTTTCCCTTATCCCACAATATGCTACAGGGCATTCTCCCCGCCATCAGCTGGTGAGTAGTGTGTGTATGTGTTTGTATGCTCAGAGAATGCATTAATTGGGGTCAAACTAATTAGGGAAGTAAGTCTGTTGATGCTGCCAAAAACAAAAGAAAAACTCTAAATATAGAACACATAATGAAGTTAAACATAATTTATTAGTTTATTATAGAAAAAGCTACTTTCTACCATATGCCTAAATAATTGTGGGTTGACTATGATTAACCAAAATGGTCTGGATTTTCTTTGGTTTGGAGCTCTTACTTGAAAATCAGTATTTTCACTATTATGGATGACAATGAGCTCACGCAGGCTTGAAACAGGACATTCCCAAAGCAAGATGAGTTTAATAGGCTTTCACCTCTGGAGACTGGACCCATCCCTTACCCTGCCACCCACAGTGCTGAAGGAGGCCAACAGTCTCCATGATCTTTCTCTAGCCTAGTGTGAGCCGTGATCACCTTTCAGCCACAAAGACCTTAAAGGGAAAGTTGCTCCTGTGCCAGTTAAAAAAATTAGGTTTATTCTTATATAACTTCATGGACTTGGCCCATGTGTCCAAGAACCCAAGTTTGGACAACACTGTGTCCTGGGAAAGGATTTGCTACGTGAAAATGCCTAGGGAAATGTTGTGATATCTGACCATTAGATTGAAAAAGTAAGTATTGGAAATTTGCTTTTATTTCCATTTTTCCAAATTAGGTATTGGAGATGGCAAATGATTATTCAAAATATTTTTAGTTCAACTTCTTTCATCTTACATCAAAAATCTGTAAGAAGCCAGATTATACTATTATTATCATTCCCTAGCTCCAAATAAATCACATGCCTCTTTCTATCAGTGACTCATTTTAAATCTTTATTCTAATTACATACCTGCCCCAGGGGCCAGACTTTGGGGTTAAGAAGATGAGAACTTTTTTTTCCTGGACAAGGTAAGGCATGTGGCAAAGACTGGGGTGTTGGTTTTCATTTCCTCAGCAAAACAAACCTTGTTAACTACTTTTATTTAGGTTGAAGACCTTAGACTCAGATACAATGGTTAGAAATTATTTTGCATAGACGGACTACCTATTGCATGTTTTCAAAAATCTTAGAAATTAATCATGCTTTTAAAATAGAAAATATTTGGCATTTCTCAGACCACATTTTTAAACAAGGATTTCTAAAATTGTGACATTTTAAGGGTCTGATCTCCAAAATATATAAAGAACTAATGCGACTCAACACTAGGGAGACAGACAGCCCAACTAAAAAATGGGCAAAGGATCTGAACAGACAACTCACTGAGGAAGATATACAAAGGGTCCAGAGGTATATGAAAGAATGCTCAACATCACTAATCATCAGAGACATGCAAGTTAAAACCACAATAAGATACCACCTCACACCTGTCAGAATGGCAATCATCAGCAAATCAGCAAACAGCAAGTGTTGGCGAGGATGTGGGACAAAGGGAACCCTCATACCTTGTTGGTGGGAATGTAGGCTGGTGCAGCTACTGTGGAAAACAGTATGGGGTTTCCTTAAAAACTAAAAATGGAACTGCCTTTTGATCCAGCAATTCCTCTACTTGGACTATACCCAAAGAACTCTGAAACACCAATTCATAAGAACCTATGTACACCTATGTTCATAGCAGCACTATTTACAATAGCCAAGTGCTAGAAACAGCCTAAGTGCCCATCAGTGGATGATTGGATCAAAAAACTTTGGTACATTTACACAATGGAATTCTATATAGCAGAAAGAAAGAAGGAACTCGTACCCTTTGCAACAACGTGGATGGAACTGGAGAGTATTATGCTTAGTGAAATAAGCCAGTCAGCAAAGGACAAATATCATATGATCTCACCCATTACAGGATAATAATGAACAAAACTAACAACAAGCAAAACAGAACCAAATATATGAATACAGTGAATAGGCCTTCAGTGGTCAGGGAGAAAGGGGTTGCGGGGAGAGGGGAGGCAGAGGCAGGGAAGGGAAGCAACTCAAACAAGAACCTAGTATAAAGGAACCATGGACATGGACAACAGGTGGGATTGACTTTGGGAAGGATGGGTGGGTGGGGAAGGGGACGGAGGGGAGCAAAAAGGTGATGGATGTAATACAACAACAATAAAATAAATAAATAAATAAATAAAATCAAGGATGGGAAAATAAATAAATAAATAAATAAATAAAATTGTGAGCATAGACAGAAAGATATGATGTGATTTTAGGTATATAATCATAATGTGGATTAATAGAAAGAAGGATTTCTTGAATCAAAGAAAAGTCTAACATGTAATATATTTTAAAATAATTTATCTTTTTTTTAATTTTATTGTTGTTGTATTACATCCATCCCCTTTTTGCTCCCCTCTGTTCCCCTCCCCACCCTCCCATTCCCCCCAAAGTCAATCCCACCTGTTGTCCTTGTCCATGGTTCCTTTATACTAGGTTCTTGACTAAGCTGCTCCCCTTCTTTGCCTCTGCCTCCCCCTCCCCCCAACCCCATTCCCCCTGACCACTGAAGGTGTATTCCTTGTATTCATATACTTGGTTCTGTTTTGCTTGTTGTTAGTTTTGCTCATTATTGTCCTGTAATGGGTGAGATCATATGATATTTGTCCTTCACTGACTGGCTTATTTCACTAAGCATAATACTCTCTAGTTCCATCCATGTTGTTGCGAAGGATACAAGTTCCTTCTTTCTTTCTGCTATATAGAATTCCATTGTGTAAATGTACCAAAGTTTTTTGATCCAATCATCCACTGATGGGCACTTAGGCTGTTTCTAGCACTTGGCTATTGTAAATAGTGCCGCTATGAACATAGGTGTGCATAGGTTCTTATGAATGGGAATGCAGGCTGGTGCAGCCACTGTGGAAAACAGTATGGGGTTTCCTTAAAAAACTAAAAATGGAACTGCCTTTTGATCCAGCAATTCCACTACTTGGACTATACCCAAAGAATCCTAAAATAATTTATCTTTATTATTTTTCAAGCTGTGATAATCCAAATGAATTCATAGAGTATTTTATGTAGTATATACTGAATAAATGTCAAATATTGAGTGAATAAAAATGGACTAGATTTAATGTATAGGTTATTTGTTCACTGGTTCATGTAATCCTCCTGCAACCCTGTCTATTCTACTTGTTTATTTGATTAAACATGTATCTGGTAAGTAAAAACAAACGGAGACCATGCTCTGTCCTAAATTTTAAAAGTTCTGGTTGAAAAATATCTCATTAGTTTGATCTTATTATGTGCATTTAAAGGTAATTGAAGGTGTAGGTAAAGTTCAACTTGAAGGTAATCACAAAGGCCAATACATTGTTTATGAGCTTTGGCTAAGTAATGTCCTCTGGATTAGACCCTGAAATGCTACTGATGGTTTCTCTTGGGATTAATGTATCTATTAGCCTTGCCTGCTGTGTGTAAGAAGCACAAATTACCCAGATATGGTGAGTTTCATGGAATCACAGAAACTGGAGCTGACAAAGAAAGCTATCATAGCATCTCTGGCTCAAATTCCCAGAGGCCCTGAACAGCATTTTCTTCTATCTCCCATCAGCTTTATTTCCAATCCAGGTTAAAATAATATTTCCAGTTGGGCTTTACCATTTGGAAATGGATACCAACCTTTGGTTGCCTGGAGGAAGGCAGAGAGATAATAAGAGAGGGTGGAGTAGGGTTAGAGCAAGATAAGTTAAAAGAAAATTTAAGACAACAATTTGGTCAAAAGTTTTAGACCAAACATGATCACTGCTTTAATATATATGGAACTGCTTTGTAAATTATATATATATATTGCTTATTTTACATTGCTCTCTCCCTTCCTTTTTCCCCTTCCATTTATATTAGCTTTCTACTGTGTAGGCCTTGGGGCCACAGAAATGAGTAATACATGCTTGTTGATCTTAAAGAGTTCTCATTTGGTAGTTGGGGTGGGATGAAATTCATGAAGTGGTGTTGAAAACATTCACAGTACTCATCTCAACTCAATTAAATTCTGCAAACAGGCATGGAGTGTTCTCTATGCCAATGTACTGTGGAAAATAATACGAATGAACCAGTGCTTCTTACAGTTTGATATATGCTATAAAGAAGTTGTTTACATAGTATGTGTCTCTACAGTTAAATTATAGGCAAATGAATAGATGCAAAATTTATATCTTTGGAATGATAATTATGTGTAAGAAAGTGCCATACTCAACTTATATCTCTATATTGGGGGAATTCTTTTTGTTCCCTGAAACAGTGTTTTTGCTAAGGCCCAAGTTAACCAGCTATCATATTTTTCTCTTTCCAAAATTTAGATCCCCTTTCACTGAGCTCTGTGTTCGATATGAGATTTCCCAAAGATATTTATACTTATTTGGCTGGGTGCCTCACAGGCCATTTGATTTAAAATGTGGTTTTAACCGCTTCCTAAATTCCTAAATTTATACACCACTCATAAAGAGTGAAATTTGGATTTTGAAAGTCCATAAATGCCGTCTATAAAACATGGGCACCTGTCAGATACCCAGTGGCATGCTGCTTAAATACTGTTGATTATTAAGCTTTTATGGTGCACTTTTAAATTGCTGGAGTAATAATTTTTATTAGCTTTTCTTTGCAACAATCTGTTGGTATTTGACAATATTTTTCTTTGTACTTTTACATTCTGAGATTGGGGGCAAATTAAATAGGTTTTGTGCCTATAAACATAGTCAAACAAAACAGGGATCAGATTGGTGGACCTCTAAGTCTCAACTTTCAGCCCTGTAGTTCTATACCTCTCTTTTAAAGTGCTATGTTTTATCTCAATTCTTGTACTTTATCTTATCAGTTGAGACACTTTTTAATTATCATTGGAAGATACCACTCACAACTTGTCTTGGGTATTCTCTGTTCTGTATGCTCAGTCAGATAGTTCAAAGGAAAGGAAAGAACCTTGGACTAGAATAAGGAGACCAGGGTTCTAGTCCTTAAACACATTGTATGCAGGACACATAAAATTACGTGATTATGTTTTTGGTAAACTAAGCATAGAGTACCGATCACGTAGTAATACATTTTTTTATAGACTTGTGGTAAAACTCAGGAAACGTAGCTCTATGGGCTTGGGTATGGGACAGCAAGATCATAAATAATAAAGGTAAGTGGGGCTTATAACAAAACATCCTACCTGCATATTTCAAAACATCATCTGCTCCTGCCATAGTGCATAGGCACTAAATGCCTTTTAATATTTCTGTGACCCAGCTGTGGGACCTTAGATAAGTCACTGCTTCTCCCTAGTCCTCAGTTGTCTCCTCTTCAAGAAGAGGGGCTAGGATAGTTGATTTTTAAGGTTCATTTTCAAGGTTTAAAATAAAAGGTTTACATAATTAGTGGCACTTAATGAACATTTATTTATTAACTGGAAAGCCCTGAGCCTAAGATCTGTGGCGATTATCCCATTTAACCATCATAACTGCTCTATGATATTAGTACTATAATTTCCCCTTCCACTTTTACAGATAAGGGATCTGAGGTTTAGAGAGATCCCAGCTCCTAATCACTGTCAACAGCTAGCAAATAGCTGAACCAGGAACTGATCCCGACAACCTGATTACAGAGGCTATGTATTGAGCCCTGACACCACAAGTACTATTCTGGAAGAAACAAAGACAAGAGGGAACCTCAACATTGTGTCCTAATCTAAGGCTACCCCCCTATTTGTATAATTGGATACTAAAGATTCACATTTACAGATGGGTATCCAGTAACTAACCATATAGTTCCTAGTCATAATGCCCTTAAAGTCCCATCACCCTAAAATGATTGGGATATTAAACAAGCTCTGAGACATGGGTTCTTAGTTTGCAAATCCTTCAAGTTCTGTTTTACCAGGTCTATGGGAGTTATAATGATCAGCTGAAATAGATGGTTCTTAACAAGAGTACTACTAATTCCATTAAATATGCTGGGAGAACTAAAAATTAGAATTGAAAATTTTCAGACCTCAATCAGATGAAAATAATTTCATGTATTCTAGGTGATACCTACCCTAAATTTGGATTATAAGAATTAGTCTCTTTTAAAATTCTTGTTCATGTCCCTCCCCTCTTTTGGCAGGTGCATTTCCAAAGGATCCCGATACCTTTACATTTTTTTTTCCTTTTTTCTTTTTTTTTTTAATTTTATTGTTGTTGTATTACATCCATCCCCTTTTTGCTCCCCTCTGTCCCCCTCCCCACCCACCCATTCCCCCCAAAGTCAATCCCACCTGTTGTCCATGTCCATGGTTCCTTTATACTAGGTTCTTGTCTAAGCTGCTCCCCTTCTTTGCCTCTGCCTCCCCCTCCCCCCAACCCCATTCCCCCTGACCACTGAAGGCCTATTCCTTGTATTCATATACTTGGTTCTGTTTTGCTTGTTGTTAGTTTTGCTCATTATTGTCCTGTAATGGGTGAGATCATATGATATTTGTCCTTCACTGACTGGCTTATTTCACTAAGCATAATACTCTCCAGTTCCATCCACGTTGTTGCAAAGGGTACGAGTTCCCTTTTTCTTTCTGCTATATAGAATTCCATTGTGTAAATGTACCAAAGTTTTTTGATCCAATCATCCACTGATGGGCACTTAGGCTGTTTCTAGCACTTGGCTATTGTAAATAGTGCCGCTATGAACATAGGTGTGCATAGGTTCTTATGAATTGGCGTTTCAGGGTTCTTTGGGTATAGTCCAAGTAGTGGAATTGCTGGATCAAAAGGCAGTTCCATTTTTAGTTTTTTAAGGAAACCCCATACTGTTTTCCACAGTGGCTGCACCAGCCTACATTCCCACCAACAGTGTATGAGGGTTCCCTTTGCCCCGCAACGTCGCCAACACTTGTTGTTGATTTGCTGATGATTGCCATTCTGACAGGTGTGAGGTGGTATCTTTTTTTTTTTTTTTAAGATTTTATTTCATTATTTTTAGAAAGAGGGGAAGGGAGAGAGACAGAGAGGGAGAGAGACACCAATGTATGGTTGCTTCTCACCTGCCTCCAGCCACAGACCTGACTGGAGACCAGGTTTGCAACCTTGTTATGTGCCCTGGCTGGGGTGAGGTGGTATCTTAATGTAGTTTTAATTTGCATCTCTCTGATGACTAGCAACGTTGAGCATTCTTTCATATGCCTCTGGGCCCTTTGTATATCTTCCTCAGTGAGTTGTCTGTTCAGGTCCTTTGCCCATTTTTTAATTGGGCTGTCTGTCTCCCTGGTGTTGAGTCGTGTTAGTTCTTTATATATTTTGGAGATCAGACCCTTGTCTGAGGCTGATACCTTTACATTTATAACTAAAATAATATAAAGAACTTAATAGGACAGATTAAAGAGCAATCATTATCTCTTCAATTTAAAAATTGTAAGCATACAAAAGATAAGATGTGTTTTAGAATTAAAAACTTATATCATGAGGCCTTTGATCTACATCTTTCATAGCTCATATTTAATAACTGTGTTCATCTTAGGAAGTAAGAAAACAAAAAGACATGTACGTAACTCCTCCAATTTCAAAGTGGTAAAACTGTATTTGGAACCATTAATCAAACAATATTTCTTAAAATATAGAATATATTTTAGATGCTAGTGCACATTTACCAAATATTTTTCTCTTCACACACATGTGCACGTACACAATCCCAAAAGGAAGAGGAGAATGAACCAACAGCAGGAAGTGTTACATAGTCAGTCCATTTGACTATGGAGAGAGAGTGGAGCTCTTTGTCTAATGGCCTAAAAGCATTGTGTGGTTATCACTTTCATTTTGTTCTCATAATGACAGATAGCTTCATTAAGTGAAGAATGAAAAGCTTTCTGTAACCATGCATAAAAGGAGGGAAAGAAGGAAGCCAGTGTTGCTGTTTAAAGCTCCAAGACCTGAGCCCTTGAAGATCTCCCAAGATTAGACAGTTTATAGCAGGCATAAGGAAGAGGGGAAGGTTTGAAAGAATGCATACATTTTGCTAGCTCTCTTCATCATGCTTAAGTTTTGTGCCATAGAAAAATGATTGAACTAGATGCTGAACCTCAGATAATCAAGAAAATTTGAATCACTTTCTTCTTTTAAAAAGGCTTTAGCCAGTTTTTGATCTCAGAGCAATGAAACTTGGCACTCTAAGCAAATAATTTACTCTTGGACTTCTTAAAGAGAATTGCCTATACATTCTTCATAAAGATAATGAATAATATGTTTTTTAAAAAAGATTTTATTTATTATTTTTAGAGAGAGGGAAGGGAGAAAAGCAGAGAGGGAAAGAGACATCAATGTATGGCTGCCTTTCACCTGCTTCCAGCTAATATAGTATTATGTTTTAATTGATCTAATATAGTATTATGTTTCAATTGATCTAATATCTTATAGGATGCATATAATGCACACGCTCTGTATTTTCAGCATAAAAGACTAAACACCACCTAAAATCAGTATCCCTCAGTTGTATTCAGATTCTGCAAGTGATTTTTAGGCCAGCTCTGTTTGTAAATCTACAGTGAGCTTGGAAGAGTTAGAAGTTGAGACTAAGGTTATCAATGATAAAATTTATAGTGTCTGAAAATTGAAGTCCTGCTTAGGCTAAGTAGTGAAAAATAGCTCAGGAAAGCTTCTTGGTAGAGGTTACCTTAACTGAGTCTTGAAAGACAAGGAAAAAATAGCTAATGAAAAGGGATCCATTTTACAAAAAAACAAAACAAACCTCTTTCAAATTAACACAAAAAATTTTAATTCATCACAATTCAGCAGTAGCTATTGAAGATTAACCCTTGGTCAAAAAAATGGAGCTCCATGCTATATTTTGTTTATTATTGAATCCCTTGCACCTATAACAATGATTGGGAATTAGGAGATGGTAAATATTTGATGAATGAATTAAGAGAATGAACAATGTTGTTATAGTAGAGAAAGTCCAAGAGACTAGATAACCTTTAACCTTTGGACTGGCAAATTCCTTCAGTTCTTTGGGTATGAACAAATTTTTCTTTTCATAAAAGAAAGATGTTGGACAGAGAATCTCAGAATCACCACCATTTCAATAATACCCACTTTGGGACACACTCTAACTTTACATGGAGATTCTAAATGATAAGGGGAGGTAGACACTTGCTCTAGCAGGAAGCTGAGCTGCTGTTTCAGAAGCTGAGTACAGAAGCTCAGGGCAGTTTTGTTGTCACTCAGGGGTATTTGTCATGCTGAAGGTAGCCAGATTTCAATCTGTTTAGAGCTCCATAGACCAATGTGAGCATTTTGCATTATGCTTCAAAACATATTGAGAACGAGAGGAAACCCAGGCTGCTGCCTTCTGAAAGGCAGGTGATTAATTTCATTCCAGCTCCTTGAATGACCTGTGTGTGGCTCTTGCCAGTGTGTGACAGGTACACCCAGGGAAGGAATGGTCTGCCAGGTTCCTTGGCTCCTTTTCCTCATTTGACATGTTTAAGTAATCTTTACAAGGTGTTAAGAGTCTCCTGAACCTGCTGTGCCCCACTATAGGATGAATTGTTAATATGTTTCCAAACCAACAGTGTTGGGACAGAGACCAGAAAATAGGCTTTCTCATCTCTGTTGCCTATTCTCCTTTCCCACAAACATAATTTGTGTACAGCTTGTGATCTGTGCAGTCTACGTACCATAGAAGACATTGGCATAGAAGGTTGAACAGGTTTCCCCCCACATATAAACTGTAACCTGAAGCAACTTATCATGTACTATAAAAAAGACAGACAGGACCCCACTTTGTGAAACTGTCAACAGTCCAATACAAAGGATAACAAAGCCAGAGTTTAGCAGTGTGGTTGCGTCATTTTCCCCATTGGTATAATCAGACCCTGTTAGAAAAAAGAGCAGCAACGGAACATTTCTGTTTCCCATTTTTCTTCTTTAATATGGATGACTTAATTATAGTATGTTGATAGGAGAACCTGGCTTTTAGTGGAAGGCACAAGTCAGGTTGTTTTCTTGCCAGTTTAAAAAAAAAAAGAAAGAAAGAAAAACAGAGGGTAAAATTAAGAAAAACCCTCCCACTTGCTAATTAACTCTTTATTTATGCTTTTTCCCCAGCTGAAAATTAGCCATTTAAAATGTACTACTACTAAGCCCTGGCTGGTGGAACAGTGGATAAGGCACCGGCCTGCAAAGGTCGCTGGTGTGATTCCCCAGCCAGGGCGCATAACCAGGTTGCAAGCCAGGTCTCCAGCCAGGTCTGTAGCTAGATACAGGTGGAAGGCAACCATACATTGATGTCTCTCTCCCTCTCTGCCTCTCTCCCTACCCCCCTCTCTAAAAATAATAAAAGGTACCACTAAGCCCTGGCTGGTGGCACAGTGGATAAGGCACTGGCCCGAGAACCCAAAGGCCCCAGCCAGGACACATATAACCAGGATGCAAGCCAGGTCTCAAGCCAGGTCCATAGCTGGAGGCAGTTGAAAGGCAACCATACATTGATGTCGCTCTCCCTCTCTATTTCTCTCCCTTCCCCTCTCTTTAAAAATAATACATAAAATTTTTCTTTAATTAAAAACAAATAAATAAAATGTACCAGTATATTTGTAAGACATTGATAGTGATCTGGATACAAAATTGGTACAGTTATCCAATTACATACTGCTTTTGAACTACTATGAGGAGAAACTCATTTCTATTTATCTACTATGCTGAGAGAGCAGACTTTTGCAGGAGAACCAATCAACAAATGAAGACATTGTTTTTCATGTTCATGATTAAGATGTGACTCTGGTATACATGTTTGCCACATCAGGAGTCTCCATCACAGGGCTAAAGTGAAACATGAGTTATAATGAGCAGTTAGATCATTCTACATTTTAACATGTTATAGAATGATAATTCCCTTCCCCAGTTTCTCCCTCTCTTATTCCTATTAGTCATTGTCTGGCCATTTGCCTTGAAGCGCGTGATAATTGCACATGAGTATGTCACAATGTAAAATAACTAAATAAATATGTATATATAAATCATTATGACGGATGGTTTTGTGACATATCTGCGGTGGTATGTCAGTAAACTGGCTCTCCAAAAGAAAAATTTTAAAGTAAAGAAAAAGAAGAAATACTTAAAACTCAAAAAGCCCTCTCTTTGGTATTCTTTCATATAAATATCTCCATGGCTGATTTCAAACTACTGAAGAGTTGTCACTGAACACACAGTTGGGAAGTGATGCTCTCAATAGCCAATGTCAGCCAATTCCATCATACCCCAAATCAATATATCTTAATTTTAGAGTTACTTTGGGTAACTCAAAAATACTGGAACATTATCAACCCCCAAACGATGTATCAGTATAGAAGCACATAAATATCTATTTATAACACTCACCTATTTATATGTATATGCATGTGAAGACTTGAGAATTAGTTTTAGCATTTGCAGTGATTTCTGTTATGCATTGTACATTTGTTAAAAGTTAAGGAAATAGGTAAAATTTGGAATTGTGCCTGCTATACATTTGTGAAATTACTTGTCAGGGTTGGATGAAACTGTGAGCCCTGCTGACTTTTCATTTAATATTTACTGTATTTTTTCATTAACATTTCCCTTTATATCCTTTTCCTCCAGCAATCACCACACTGTTGTCCATGTCCATGAACCCTGTTCCTTTTTGCTCAATCCTTCTATCCCTAACCTCCCCCACATTAACTGTCATCCTACTCTCCATCTATGAATCTGTCCCCATTTTCCTTGTTCAATGTGTTCATTAGACTCCACAAAGGAGTTTTTGTCTTTCTCTGATTGGCTTATTTCATTTGGCATAATATTCTCCAAGTCCACCCATGCTGTCACAAAGAGTAAAATTTTCTGTTCTTATGGCTGAGTAGTATTCCACTGTGTAAATGTCACATAGTTGTTTTATCCATTCATCTACTGATGGACACTTGGGCTGCTTCCATATCTTGGCAATTGTAAATAATGCTGCAATGAACACAAGGATGCTTATGTTCATTTGAATTAGTGTTCTGGATTCCTTCAAATATATTCCCAGAAGTTGAATCACTGGGTCAAAAGGCAAATCCATTTTTAATTTTTTGAGGTATTTCCATGCTGCTTTCCACAGTGGCTGCACTAGTCTGCATTCCTACCAACAGTGCAAAAGGGCCCCCCATTTTCCACACCTCACCAGCCCTTGTTTGTTCATTTATCGATAGGCATTCTGATAGGTGTGAGATGATATCTCTTTGTGGTTTTAATTTGTATTTCTGATCATCAGTGGCATTGAGTATATTTTCATATGTCTATTGGCTATCTCTATGTCCTCTTTGAAAGAGGTATTTATTCAGGCCCCATGCACATTTTTAAAATTGGGTGGTTTGTTTTCTTGGTGTTGAATTTTGGAAGTTGTTTATAAATTATGGATATTAACTCCTTAGCAGATTTATTGGCAAATATGTTCTTCCATTCTATGTGTTGTCTTTTTTATTTTGTTAATGATTCCCTTTGCTATGAAAAAATATTTTAGTTTATGTAGTCCCATTTGTTTATTTTTTCTTTTGTTTCCCTTGCCTGGGGAGATATATCCAAAAAAAAAAAAAATATTGCTACCAGCAATGTCCAAGATTTTGCAGCCTATGTTTTCTTCTATGATTTTTATAGTTTCAAGTCTAACATTTAAGTCTTTGATCCATTTTGAATTTATCCTTGTGTGTGATGTAAGGAAGTGGTCTAGTTTCATTTTTCTGCACATATTTGTTCAATTTTCCCAATATCATTTATTGAATAGACTTATCTTAAGCCCATTGGGTATATGCGCTGCCTCTGTTGAATATTTTTTACTATAAAGGTGTAGGTTCTGTTCCATTAATCTATATGTCTGTTTTTATGCCAGTACCATGCTTTTTAGATTACTATGGCCTTAAAGTACATGATATCAGATAGTGTGATTCCTCCAACGTCGTTCTTTCTCACAATCATTGTTGCTATGAGGGGCTTATTGTGGTTCTATGTAAAAATTTTGAAATATTTGTTCTAGTTCTATGTACATGTCATTGTAATCTTGATAGGAATTGAATTGAATCTCTAGATTATTTTGGGTAATATGAGCACTTTAATGATGTTAATTCTTTCTATCCATGATCACAGTATGTGCTTCCAATTTTTGTATGTTCTTCAATTTCTTTCTTCAGTGCCTTATAATTTTCCAAATACAAGTCTTTTACAACCTTGGTTAGGTTTATTCCTAGGTATTTTATACTTTTTGTAGCATTTGTAAATGGAATTGTTTTCTTAATTTCCCTTTCTGTCACTTTGTTATTGGCATATAAAATGCAACTGATTTCTGGATATTAATTTTGTATTCTGCTACTTTGCTGAATTCATTGATCTAGTAGTTTCTTGGATGGAATCTTTGGAGTGCTCTATGTAAAGTATCACGTCATCTGCAAATAAAGACAGTTTTACTTTTTCCTTTTCAATGTGGATGCCTTTTAGTTCTTCTTCTTGTCTTATTGCTGTGGCTAGGACTTCCAATACTATGTTGAATAAGAATTGTGAAAGTGGACATCCCTATCTTATTCCCAATCCTAAAGGGAACACTCGTAGCTTTTACATACTGAATATATTGGTGGTGGGTTTGTCCTGTATGGATTTTATTATGTTTAGGTCTGTTCCCTCTATTCCCACTTGCTGAGAGTTTTTATCAAAAATGGGTGTTGGATTTTATCAATTTTTTTCCTGCATCTATGGATATGATCACATAGTTTTTATCCTTCATTTCATTTGTGGTGAATCACATTTATTGATTTACCAGTGTTGTAGCAAACTTGCATATTCAAAACTAATCCCCCTTGTTCATGGTGAATAATCTTTTTGATGCATTGCTGTATTAGGTTTGCTAATATTTTTAGGGTTTTAGTGTCTATGTTCATCAGGGATATTGGCCTATAATTTTGTTCTTTTTTTAGTATTCTTGTCTGGTTTTGGAGTTAGGATAATGCTGGCCAAATAAAATTAGTTTGGGAGCCTTCTTTCCTCTTGAATTTCATGAAATAGTTTGAGAAGGAGAAGTATTAGTTCTCAGAATGTTTGGGAAAATTCATCTGTGTCAATTTCATTTATCTTTTCAAAGAACCAGCTCTCGAATTCATTGATTCTTTGGATCTTTTTTAAAGACTTTATTTCATTTATTTTTGCTCTATTATCTTCCTTCTCACTTTGGGCTTTGATTGTTGTTCTGTATTAAGTTCATTTAAGTGTGAAGTAAGATTATTTATTTGAGCTTTTTCTTGATTTTCAAAATAGGCCTGCAATGTTATGAATTTCCCTTTTAGGATTGCTTTCCCAATATCCCACAGATTTTGGAATTATTGTGTCCTCATTTTCATTTGTTTCAAGGCATTTTTTTATTTCTTCCTTGATCCCATTGTTGGCTCATTCTTGGCATGTTTTCAGTGTCTTCTTATAATTGATTTCTAGTTTCATAGCATTGTGATCAGAGAAGATGCTCAATATGATTTCAATCTTCTTAAATTTATTAAGACTAGTTTCATGTCCTAATATGTAGTCTATCAAAGAAAACATCCCATGAGCACTTGAAAGGTATGTGTATTCTGTTGCTTTGGGATGAAATGCCCTGAAGATATCAATGAAATATATTTAATTCAATGTGTCATTTAAGGTCTCTGTCTCTGTCTGATTTTCTGCCTTGAAGATCTATCCATTCAAGTCACTGGGGTGTTAACATCCTTGACTAGGACTGTATTTTTATCGACCTCTCTCTTTATGTCCATCAAGGTTTGCTTTACATCCTATTTTGGGTGTGTAAGTGTTTGCTAGCACTTGTTGGATTATTGATGTAGTGTCCTTTTTTGTCTCTCACTATAGCCTTGGTTTTAAAGTATATTTTGTTGGATATAAATACTGCTAGCCCACCATTTCCTTCCTTTCCATTTGCATTAAATAACTTTTTCTATCCCTTTACTTTTAATCTGTCTATATCTTTTAAGCTGAGATTGGTCCCTTGGAGGCAGCATATATCTGAGTCTTATTTTGTTATCCATTCAGCTACCCTGTTTCTTTTGGCTGGAGCATCTAAGTCATTTACATGTAAGGTGACTATTGATACATACATATTTAGTGCCATTTTATTGTTAGGCTATTTTCCTGTTTTTTGTTTTTTGTTTTCTTTTCCTTTCTCTTTTTCTTATTCTTCGTAGAGCAAGCTCTTTAACATTTGTCACACTACTGGTTTGGTTTTAACAAACTCCTTTAGCTTTTTCTTGTCTATGAAGCTCTTCATTCCTCTTTTGATTTTAAATGTTAGCCTTGATGGCTGAAGAACTTTGGTTGTAGGTCCTTGCTTTTTATCACCTCGAATATTTCATGCCCCTCCCTCCTGGCCTGAAATGTTTCTGTTGAGAAATTAGATGATAGTCTAATTGGTGCTCCTTTGATTGTAACTACCTGCTTTTCTTATAGCTTTTAGGATCCTCTCCTAGTGTTTAAGGCTGTTATTTTAATTATGATGTGCCTTGGTGTAGGATTTTGAGTTTCATGGACTTCTGTGTCCTTCCTTTATCAGATTAGAGAAGTTTTCAGTCATTAGTTCTTCAAATAGTTCTTGATCCCTTGCTTGCTCTCTTCTCCTTCTAATAGTCCCATGATGTGGATGTTATATTTCATGTTGTCCAAAATGGTTCTTAAGTGCTTCTAAAATATTTCAAATTCTTTTTTGTTTTTGCTCCACTGCCTGGATATTTTTTTTTATACCTTGTCTTCCAAATCACTGATTTGATCCTCTGCTTCATCTAACCTACTATTTATTTCTTCCATTGTATTATTTATTTCAGATATTGCATTCTTTATTTCTGTCTGGTTTTTATGGTTTCTATTGTGTGTGTGTGTGCTATTGAGTATCCTTATAATCATACTCTAAACTCTATCTGATAAGTTTCTTGACTCCAATTCATCTAGGTGTTCTTCTAGAGAATTCTCTTGTTCTTTCATTTGGGGTTTGTTTCCTTGTCTTCCCATTTTTGGCTGCTTCTTTGTATTTTCCCCCTTAGTTGTTAAACTGATCAGTGATACATCCTCAGGTTGTAATCAACAGCCCAGTTTATTCTCCACAGGATGGGCCAGAGTAATTCCTGTGGGTGGGACTTTTGCTTCCCATCAGGCTGATGCCACTTGGAGAGGAGTGCTGTGCCTGAGAAAGAGGGCTTCAGCTGTATGGGGAATGACTCATCTCAGGGATACAGGTGGCTATTCCTTCAGTTCTCTCCTCAGGGCCACCAACCTCAGACTCTCCTCAAGTGTTTCTAGTCCATTCTGCTCTCCTTCTACCAGAGCCCAGGGTAAGTGGCTGCAAATGAATTTTATGCATTGGTCCTATAATAGGCTCTCTGTGCCTCTAGCTGTCTTTCCCTGGCAGAGAGCAACTCTGCTGCTTTTCACAGCTGGATGTTATCTGCATTCCTTTCCTGCTCTAGTGATATAGGCTGGGGAGCCCAGCTTAGGGTTTAGACCTCACATTTCTCAGGTGGAATCCCTGGCCACTGAAATATCCCTCTGGAACTTCAGTTGCCACCTGTGGGAGCCCAGTCTTCCCTCTCACACTTCTTCTGCATTCCCCACCAGCCTCAGTGTGATAAAGTGGTTTCTTCTGTCTGTCCTTAGTTATAAGGCATCTCTCTAGCTAGTGTTCAGTTGTTTATTCAGAATGATTTCTCTGCATTCCTGACTTTTAAATCTCTAATGCAGAGGAAGTGTTGATTCTTTTGTCCTAATATTTTTTAATGAGAATAATGCTTTTAATTCTAGGAGGAGCATTGTGAAATGGTGAATTCACAGAGGGTAGAATACAGAGTTGTTATAATTCTCAGCATGGGTACCATCTGTTCAAAAAGTTTATATATATAAAATTTCATATATATAACCTCTCTTTGGGAGGTACGTGTATACCTCCCAAAGAAAGCTGATCTAGTTGAGAATGATAGGAGAAAATGGAGATGGCCCAGAACTCCTCTGTTTCTGTCCCTTTCCTTTAAATGGACTTTCTCTGGGCTATAAAGTACAGTTTGAAAATTACATATTTAAGGAGCATTTCTGTTAATGACTTTCTATATATAGCCAACAAATAGTTAATGTCCAGTCTGAATCAGTCCCTCTCACTCACTGCAGCTGTTCTTTACAATGACTATGGGCAAATGCTACCATACTGACTAAAGTAGATGATATGTCTCATTTCAAAGATGAACAGATTCCCCCTCTCCCCATATTATAGTCCAGTTTTTTAGTCACAGATAGGATTGGTCTGCATAACCTCTAACTGTGCAGTTTAGCATGCACTAAACCATGTTCTAGTTTATTTTGGTTCAGTATAATATTGCAGTCATGCAGGGTTTATTTTATGAAAATGTTTTATAAAGATAAATGCAAGAAAATTTTATTTTCTAAAGCCTTACTTAAACTCTTGAATCAGTGAATTTTCCATTATATTCTTTGGAGCCCTGGAATTCCAAGCACCTCAGAAGCGGCTCATGGTTTTTGGGTTGTTTTGCAGGGGTCAGGTTGGCTGAGACCCAGTCCTTTACAATCATATAATCCTTTGTCCCCCCAGTGACTATTTCTGGGCCTTGGTAAAATGTTGACACTTTAACATATAATAATAATTATTTTTTAAAGATTTTATTTATTGTTTTTCAGAGAGAGGGGAAGGGAGAGAGGCAGAGAGGGAGAAAGACATCAATGTATGGTTGCCTTTCACCTTCCTCCAGCTACAGACCTGGATGGAGACCTAGTCTGCAACCTGGTTATGTTGCCCTAGCTGGGAATTGAACCAGTGACCTTTGAGTTCTCAGGCCGGCACCTTATCCACTGTACCACCAGCCAGGGCTCTAATTATTGAAAATTACTGTCCTTAAGTAATTTTCTTAAGAAACTTAAGTTCATTTTTTAAAAATCCTTGAATTTTGGCATGATTAAAACTTAATTGAAGATAATTTGGAACTCATATTTTCATTTAGGTGTCCACTTTATACTTAGCTCAAATTGTTTATTTTTATAAACAGATGATCTTCCAAGATATATTATAGGAATTATCCAAATTCAAAGATGTTTTTTATAGTGCAAATTATAAACAAATGAAAGTTAGGTGATTCATTAGGGGTTACTAATCAAAGCCAAGTAAAATTACTGCATCCATGGTTTCTGGGTCTTTAGGAAAAAGAAACATGAATAATGCAGTAATATTGTTTAGTTCAAGTCCAATTTGCAACATAATTGTATAAACAAAACATTCTCTCTGATAAAATACCACTTAAGGAATTTCATCTATGTAATTTTGAAATATCTACCCAAGTAAGATTTCTAGGAAGTTAAGCCCAAAATCTGTCTCAAGAACTCTAAAATAATCTGTCATCTTTCTTTCTGTCACTCCTCAGCCCCAGTACCCATCTAAAAAGGTACCTAAGAGGGAAACTCCCATGGGTAATGGGAGTTCTTATTTGACTCCAGATATCAACATTCTAAATGTCACTTGAATGATTCATACCACATGAAACAACCTATTAGGGTGAAAGAAGTAGATCCAATAACATCATGATAATCTTAGGCTGAGGGTTTGAGAGGCTGCCCCTAATTCTTTTAATTTCTAATAAGCTTTTCTGAAGACTACTCATGCAAACCTATGTACTTATATCTTTCCATATAAATACCCAACATAAAACCTTTCAATGCTTACTTTTTAAAAATTTTTAAAGTAACTTATTTTTAGAGAGTGGGGAAGGGAGGGGAAAGAGTAGGAGAGAAACATCCATTGGTTCCCTCTCACATGCCCACATCTGGGGACCTGGCCTAAAACCCATGTGTGTGCCATGACTGGGAGTTGAACCAGCGACCCTTTGGTTCACAGGCTGGCACACAATCCACTAAGCCACATCAGCCAGGGCCCATGCTTTTTTACAACCTAAATGAAATCTAAATTATTACCATGGTCAAAGGCTGCATATGATTTGACTTCTGTTTGATCTTTCTGATCTAGGGCTACTCTTCCTTAAAGTCTCTGAACACAATCAGCTTGTTCCTACCTTAGGGCTTTTGCATTTACTTTCTCCTTTGACTTTTCTCATAGACACCTCTTACCACTTAGACCTTCATTTGCATGTTGCTTGCTCAGAGAAGATTCCCTCACCATTTACCAGAATGGCACCATCCCTGCCAACCCTATCAGTTCTACATGGTGTTTCCAAACCACTCTTTGTGCCTAAAATGACTGTATGAATCTGTCTAAAGTGACTTATTTTTCACTAGACTTTCTAGTCCTTAAAGACAAGGACTTGGCAGTCTTTAGCACAATATCTACAGTGCTCAGAATGGAGCCTGTCACACAGCCCTCAATGATGTCCACTAAGGGACTAATAATATGAATTTCACCTATCCAGTGAGCTCTTTTCATAAACAGTTTGAGGAAAAGAAAGAATTATTTCATTTCTTCCATTAAAAGCCCACAAAAAAAGCTAAGAATTTTTCAGGCAACTGCCCAATTTTATTACTTGCAACCCAACTCTTTTAGACTTTATAAACTAGCAGCTTCTCTTCTAGGACCTACTTCCAAGCATCACCCAGGCACCCAGACACTCTGAGTCTGGATGAGGACATTTGGCTCTACAGGAAAATTGGACAGAGTGTGAAAAGAACCTTGGGCTTCTATAAATAAAGAACCAGGCCAGGTGTGGGTGGAGACTTTCAATGAAGAAAGAGGAAAGGGGAAGTAGAAAGAAAGAAGAATGGGATAGAAAATGGGAAAAAATAGAGGGAGTAGAAAGGCAGCAGTAGATCAGAAATGGAAGTATTAGAGGCAGAAATAATAAGGAAGGAAGTCAAGAAAAGAAATGAAGGTAGGAAAGAGACAGAGGAGAAATCATGGGGCAAGCAGGACTGGGAGTGGCAGTGCAGAGTGGGGGAAAGGTGCCTAACTGGCTACCAAGTGGGCTCCGGTGGCGCGCTGTAGCTCACCCTGTCTGGAGCAGGCATGACAAATTCACCTTCCTCTCTGGTCAAAGGATATCATTAGTTCTTTGGTGTCTTCCATCTCTATCGCTCTCTGTCCCTGACTTCACAAATAGCTGGCCCTAAAGGGCTCCCTGGCAAATGGATTTTCTCTTTGAGCAGGTCTAAGGAGCAGATGGGGCCTGGCTCCCCAAGGAGACACATCCCCACCCATCCCCCAACACATTATTGTTACAGCCCTTCTGCGTCAGTCCCTAGTCACATCCACCTCAGCAAACCAAGAAATAAGACTGCCTCTGCCTGCTTCAAGCAGAAAAAGAAAAGGTGAACTTCATTATACCACAGGTTTAAATATGGGTCTGTTTTCATGTTATGAATTCCAAGGAACAGTTCGGAAACTTTTTTTTTTAACTTAAAACACTTCATATGGAAGCAGTATTAGAATTAGACAGTCTTGGGTTCACTTACAGGCTTCTCCTCATTTGGCTTTTATAATTTGTTGAACACTCAGTCTCTTCATTCATAATATAGAGATACTACCCTCAATGCTACCCTCAAACACTTGTGAGAATTATTATGTAACATATTTAAAGGGGCAGGGGAGAGCAATGGGGGAAGGTGGGATAACTGTAAAAGAACAACAATAAAAAATGGCAAAATAAAACACTTTTTAAAATAAGCAGGTAGAGCATTGGTCCTCAATCATTTCGCTTTACTTTTCTACTGAGAGTCTGAAGTAAGTAGTTCTCATACTCTTCTGTCCCCTTATGGAGATCCCCTTGGCAGATCTTCAAACTGGAGATAGCTAAAGCAAGAAGAATCTGTCACCTCTCCATAGGTAACAGAGTGGAAGATAATCTTTTATCCAGTAAATAAAGAGATTATTAAAAAAAAATTTGTTGGTGGTCCAAAGTAAAGTGCTTTAAAGAGTTTAAAGAACTATAAAAGAAATGTGCATTGTTTAATGGATACTGCAACAGTAGACAGAGGATTGCAACAGCCATGGATTTAGTTAATTCTTCACCTTGGAGTACTGCAATACAAGGGAAGGACCCCAGGTGTTGGAATTGAACTTGTCATTGTTTGAATCAGAGGTCCACCCCTTAGCCAGAACTATGCCATCAGTTTTGTCATAATATAATATCCTCATTGCTGAACTTGGTGGTGGTTAGTATTAAATAAATCACATGTTAAAGTGCCTGCAATTATGTATCATTGAACACATAGAAAGTGCCTAATAGAAACTCACCCTTACTTCTGGTTCCTTCCAACTGAAGTATTTTTTTTTTTCCTTGGCAGTACAGTCTGATTTTATAAAGGAAATTAATGTGCAAATAGGATGTGGTTAATGGCCAGTAAGAAAGACAGAATGATTTGCAGTCTCTTCTGGGATTCAAGAGACTATTCTATTTGGCTTACCTTATAGCTCAGCAAGATTACCAAGTTCTTACATTATCTGTAATAACTGAGTCTGGAAGTCAGCCAATGCCACCAGGTAGTGATGTTAGGCTCCATCTAATTGGTCCCTCAGAAACTGCAATCTAGAGATTCGATAGAAAATGTTGGGGTTGCCTAAGGGAAATAACTCATACACTCTTTCTAAGTAGATACCAGCTATCAACTATCATATTTTGGTTCAATCTTACAGTTTCAACCCTAAAAGGAAACTTAAACATCCCCTAGACCTGGAAACTGGGTGGGCTTCAGAAAGGTCCTTTCATACCTGAGGTCATTTGCAATGTATTGTATACTGTATGTGTATATGGATGATATTTTCATATCTTCTATTTCATCAGATACTCAATTGGGACCATGACACAAGAACAATCTCAAGGATAGGCTGTATAGCTGTGTGTTTTAATGAAAGACAGAACATACTCAGTGATTCAGGTTGCCTGGTCTGTCCATGGTCACATTATGGGTTCATCGTACTCCAATAGAGGAGTTAAACCCAGATGTCCCCACATCTGTATTTTCCTGCCATTTAATAATTGTATGTATCAGTATATATAATTTTCATGCTGCATTAGGCACTATCAAGGATACAAATGTATAAAAGTGAATATCTGTTGTCATGGAAATTACAACGTGGTTAAGAAAAAAAAAAAAAAAAGCCTCTTTTAAAAAGTTCAGGACCAGGAAATGAACAATGTAAATGCATGCTTGCTTGCAAGCTGCAGCCTGTAGTTGTAGAGAAAGAATTTAGACGTCAGGATGGAGGGTAGACTCCAAAGAAAAAAATGAGCATCACTATGGAGTATCGGTGAGGATCCTGCCCCTAAACATAGGTGTTAGTGCAGGGAAGGTGGGATATCCTAGATCCACTTATTAAAAGCCTCAGGGTGGTAAGAGGACTTCACTCCTAGTGCAGTAGTGAATAGAGGGTGGTTGGAGTTTTTAGTTTATTACATTATTGTTGCTCCAAGAATAACTCGCACATCTCTACAAGGAGTACACACAGCGCAATCCACGTTCACTAATTCAGTTCAAAGACTAATCCTATTTTTAGTTTTTTGATAAAGTGGCTTCAGTGAATAGTACTAAGGCTCAATTTCTAGCTATTTGAAAGAAATGAGAGTTAAAAATTAATTTCAGGACAGTTTAAAAGTAGAACCCAGTCAAAATAGGTTATTTCTTCTTTATCACTTGGCCTGAAGTCATTTCCTCCTGACTTGGCCTTTCACCCAGGCTCCACAGCTGGGAAAGAAATTACGCGGGTGCCCTCTGCTGGAAACAGATGGGAAATTTTCCCGGAAACAATGGTGGCCTGGGCTTTGCAGTGTCGGGGCCGAGTCCGCGTGTCTGGGCCCGCCTCAGCCTCCAAGCTAGATTCATTTAGTGCTATTTACAAGCCTCCCAATCAGTTACGTTCTGGCATCATGCCTGAGTTTTTTAACCAGATGGGGTAATCGGATTTTTATTGTAAGAAGGTTGTCACTTAATTTTTAAAAGTAGCCCAAGAAAACGGCCGCCTTTTACTCTGCCAGTTTCAGAGCTGGACAGTCCTTTCAGTGCGCACAATACCAATCCCGGAACCCACCGTGGGTGGTGGCCACGTTGCTGTAGAACAATACCTCTTGAGAGACCAGTAAGAGACTATGAGCCCATTTTTAATCCTGTTCCGTTATTGTTATTTTAATGGTAGGGAAAGCACATTGATATTAATTGCTAATTTCTTGGCTCAAATCATGGAATTAATGCCATTGTGTTAAATTAGATTTAGAATGTCTACTCTGGTGTTCCTATAGTACCCTGCTCAACTCGATTTTTCGCTAGAGATGAAAAAACAGTCCGTTGTAATTAAGAAAGGAGTTAGGGGGGCTGCCCAGAGGGAAAACCAAAAGAGCCGTGAATTCTCCCATGTGCAAATTGGAGGCAAACTTCCAAAATAAAAATAGATGGGGGAAGTGGAGAGGATGGATTGAAATGATCATTTCCAACATCCCACTTTCATTTTTATTTTATTTTATTTATTCTTTTTTTCCCCCCAGGATCAATTCTGTGGACATGGAGGGCTGCCTCTGGTTTCCATAACAACCTAGCTTATTGAAAGACTGCAGGCTCCACAAATCGCCAATTATCAGCCTTGCAGGGCTTATTAACCGAGCCCAGGATCCCAGTGAGGCAGGCAGCTCGCAGCTGGCACGTGTCTGCTGCACTGCCACTGCTGCGAGGGTGGAGGGGACAGGAAGCGGAGAGGTGGAGGGACACAGAGGCCATTTCTCCTGCTTGGCCATTTCTCCTGATACTTTTGGAGGGCGTATCATTCCAGGCTGTGCCAGCCGCCCTTTCAGCTCAAGTGGCTGTGGCTGTGGCTACGGTTGCAGGCAGCCCAGAAATCGAAGGAAACGTCATTTTCTGCTAGTCCCACCCTCAATGCCATCTATCTGGAATAAATCCACACATCAATATATCACATACCACGTATGTTTACTGAGCTCCTATAGTTAATTGAGATTTCCTCACAAAGACAATGGTGACTCAGTATTCCTAATATTAACTCAAGCCTTAATTACAAGTAAGCCACCCTAATGCATATTTGATAGCTTTGAATTACTCTGTCTTTGGTCTGGTGTTCTTGGATGAGGTCCTCACCATAGAACATGTGTAATAATAGCAGCAATAATAGCAATGGTGATAACAATGTGTATAACATTTACTTGTTTTCTGCCAGTCTCTCTCCTAAATTCTCTGCATGGAGTTTTCTTGTTTAAACCTCACAGGGCCCCATGATGAGGGGCTTCACTGTCACTTTTTTACAGTTGAGGAAACAGAAGCAAGACAACTTAAGCAACTTAGGTCACATGGTTGGTGAGCGGACTACATCAGCAATTCATTTCTGCTTTCTCTATATAATTACTTTTATTATTCTCTTATTATTTAAGTTGGATGTCCTCATGATGAAAAAGGAATGACACATTTACAGTAAAGCCTGTCTTCTCCAATGTGATTGATGAAGTGGAATATTCTGGCTAATGTTTTTATGAAACATTTTGATTAATAATTGCAATCTATGTTGTCATTGAATTTCCAATTGGGATATAATAAAATATACACAACATTAAAAGTATAGTAATCATAACTATAAAATGCTTCAAGACCATTACACAAATGTCCATTTTTATTGTTATGCAGAAATGTTAACTGATAGAGATGTCTGCTTGACAACTCCAGATGTGTTGTTTTGTGACATGGAATTATCAATGCCTTCACACTGTGAATTTTGTATATTTCAACGTACTTTATGTGAACTACCATTGCAGCTCAATGTGATTGGGAAAAAAATTTGGGAGGTTAAAGAATGTTAGTGCTTGGAAAACCTGAAATTCTTTAAATATCCTGGATCATTAGACTATGTTTTTATTAAACTAGAACCTGACATTATGTGGAAAGTGAAGCATAGCACTCCCTTGAGGTGGTTCAGTCCGAGTCTGTCATAAAATACCATGACAAGAGATCAAAGTTGGCAGCATTTTCATTATAGTTGCTCAAACAACAGTTATTATTTTAGTCTCCAGAATTGATAATAGAACTTGCCCATAAGAGCTCTTTCCAAAGATTAAGAGAAATGATAGTAAGAATTATTTTAGTTAATATGTACTGAGTGTATCATTTAAGCATAGAACAACCCTGTGAGGTATGATCTATGCCCCCATTTTATAGGTAGAAAAGTCAAGGCACAGGGATGTTACATAACATTTAGGAAGTGGTGGGTTCCAAATTCAAACTCAAACAGTCTAGCTACTGAGTCTGTATTCCTAACCAGAATTGTCCATATTCACTGTCTCTAAGTTATTTATCTCTATTCTCTATTGAATCCAAAATAATCACATTTACCCTCCCTCCCTACACTGAAATAACTTTTGCCAAAGTTATAAATAATATTATGTTGCTCAAATCCAGTGGTCAATTCTAAGGCTTTTTAATTTTTATTTTAGTTTTTATGTTTTGATCTACCAATAGCACTGGATTGTTGATATCTCTTTAACCTCTAAAATATTTGTGTTACTGCTCATCCAGCATATTACCTAATCTTGATTTTTCTCCTAACACAGTGACTATTCTGTTTTATTTTCATTAGCTCTTCTTCATCTCCTGGTTTCTAGGTGTTGGAGTTTCTAAGTGGCTTCATCTTGTACCTCCTCTTCTCTCTTCTCTGTTTACATTTACCCGCCTTTGTGGTCTCTTCCAGTTCATGGCTTAAATGATTGTCTGCAACCTGATAAATCCCGATTTTCCATCTGTAGCCCAGACTGCTCTCCCCATTTTAAATAGCCGCTTACTCTAAACCCCGACTTCTATGTAAAATAGACACCTCAGAGTAAACATGTTGAAAACAAAACTCACTGTCTTTGGTCCCTGAACCTGCTATTTCTTAAGTCTTCTCCATCTCAAAAAATGGTTAATCTGTCTTTTCCTGAGGTTCAGGCTATATATCTTGGAATTATCTCTGATAATGTTGTTTTTCTTTAACAACATTAAATCTGTCAGCAAGTTTTATTGCCTCCACCTTCAAAATGTATCTAGAATCTGAGTACATCTCACTTTCTCTCTAGCACCCATCTTACTGGGATAATAGCCAAGTCTTTAAAATGACCTCAGTTCCTCTGTAATTAACATTCTTCCAACTAGATCACCACTTAATGACATCTTCCTTTACTGTCCCTTTCTAGAACCATGATTTCCTTGCTACAACTCCAATAAATATGTGTGCTCATATCTAGCACATTTGCATTTACTGTTTCTTCCACCTGGAAGCCTCTGTCCTCTAGATGCTCATAGAGTTCACTCTCAACCTTCTGTAGCTCTCTGTTCACATGTCCCCTCTCAAGAGACTTTCTCTCCATTGGATACTGTGTGCTCCACCCTCATCCCAGCTTTTCCACCACCTAACATGCTATACATTTTTATTTTTTAGTATAGTAAAATAGAAGCTCCACGAGGACAGGGTGTTTTTAGTCTTACTGTTTTGTACACTGCTGTGTTCCCTGTGACTAGAACAGATCATGAGTACTCAACAGGTGTAGTTGATTCAATGAGTGAGGAAGAAGATAGCTATTTAGAGTGGCTGAGTGAATCCTTATGGTCATTGCATAGGTGGCAAAGGTGACCCCAAATCACTTGCACATTCAATTGGTTTACTCTTCATCTCTTCCGCCACCTGGGCAGATGTTCTTTCATCTTTCTTTGTCCCTGAAAGTCCTTTGGTGACTCATATAGTTCTCACATGTTATTCTATGCCCCCTTATGACCAGAAGATGGTGGCAACTTGACAGTGACTGTAAACCTGAGGATCAAATTCTTGTCCTAGTCTCAGTGCTTCCCAGTTGCTCCCTATAGGGAGCACAGGTCATGGGAAGAAATTGGCTTCATTTCCCGGTGTCTAAAGGCAGAGAACCATTTCAGTAATTCAAAACCACTGGGAATTTTCCACTGACTGGAAATAGATGGCAAAAACACACCTTTGCTTAGGAATGAGCTGCCTTTCTCTGTTATTAAATCATCAAATCAAAGTCATGCAAGCTTTAATCTCTAATAAGTCTCTGGTGGATTAAAATGTTCTACTTATGATAAATTATAGTTAAATGAGCATTTACCTATTAGTAACCCTTCTGAAATATGTTGAATCTGTTTACATGTTGATTATAATTCAATATAATTGGGACATTTTTCACTCAGGGGCATTTTTTCCCAGAGGAACCATTGCATAAAAATTCACATAAATAAGGCCTGTTCAAAAAGTATCAAGCCAATGTCAATATAATTAAAACAGTTTGTGTGACTGATACTTTTTGGGACAGACCTCGTATATTCAGTCATCTCTGTTGGCTTTTATCAGCCAGAGTCCACAAATTAATGCTCATATCATTTATTAGTGTTGCAAAATTGGAAAACAGATTTGTGACCCAGATACTCCAATAAAACCAGCAGGTCTTCTATTGAATTCTAACTATGGTGGATAAGGTTGCCTGAATAAAGGTAAAACACTGTGAGACAGACAATAAGCCCAGTCTGTATATCTGTAGACAAAGTTGGATGAGAAAGGGCTGCTCTAGAGGGGAGCAAAAAAGGGGATAAATGTAATACCACAACAATAAAATTAAATTTAAAAGAAAGAAAGAAAGAAAGAAAGGGCTGCTCTGCCTTATCAAAGAGCTGTAGTTTCATGGACATACTCCTGTATATGATGGTACTTAGTTAAGGAAACGGGTTGGAGAGATGTGTGTAGGAAGTGGAAATAGGCACAAAATTAGTGATAAGGGGGGTGGAGTAGGGGTGCATCAAAAGGGATGTGTGATGGGAAGGGAACAGGGTGATAGCAAACAAATATAAAGCTTCAAAATTCATGGATTGGAAACCTCTGATGATAGAAATCTGTATTTAAATAAGAGAACAAAATATGTTTGTATGATTGATGAACTGGTCCTAAACTGATAACTCTTCATTTCTTACTCATTCCCTCACCATTTGCACTGCCATCCTACTATATTTAACAGCAGCCCAACCCTTGCATGACGAAGGAAAATGGAGCAGCAGGAAGGGAGGCCACTGTTGGTATAACGAGCTGTGATTAATCTTCCTTGCTGAGTGCTTGTAAAAGTAGCAGCCATTCTTAGGGGTGGGAATTTCCTACACTCTAGACTTCAGACAATTGATTCTGTGTGTTTACTGTGGAAAAAGCTTTGGTTTATTGAGGAAGTTGTTTGGCACTGGCAGGAGGTTGATGGGAATATAATCATTCTAGCTTAGCTATTCATTGTTCTCAACCTGTGTCCTGACACCTGCAGAGAATGGCAGGTTTGTGCCTTGTCACCACATGTATAATGTGTATGAGAAAAACAATAACAAGGTTAATGCCACCCTTTCACAAAGAGAGTTTTGTTGTTTTCTCTTGCTTTCTCCCATAGTGCTCTAATCATCCTTGTGCCATCTCTCCCAACCTTAGGTCTGCTGCTCCCACTACCATGCTCCCACCCAGATCTCTTGAGAGTCATCACTCCTCAACCCATCAGCCAAAGTTAGAGGGTTCCCATGGTTACCAGGCAGCTGGTGTCTAGACATTGTGAGATGCCTTGCAATTGAGCTGCAAATCTAGTTTCTATCATATGTACCCATCTCTTCCCCCCTCCTGTTTCCTCCATTTCCTCTTTATTTACAGCTGGCATTAATGCAAACACAGGATGGGGTTTCCTTTTGACAGGGCATTAAAGGGAGGAGGGGAAGGGAGAAGGGGAGAAAAACCCAAACATGCTATCTTATGCCTGTGAAGTGAGAAAACAGCTGAGGTGACAGACCCCAATCTTTCATCCTCATGAAGGATTTTATTTAATTAAAATATTTTACATTGGAAAACAGTGCCACTGGTGCATGGGGAACCATATGCATCTTTAAGAACCAATAAAAGCATTTCAGGATAGGGCTTCAGCCAATGGCACTGGGTTGGGGTGGAATCTCCACTGTCTGTGTGCCATCAATGTCATTTCTCTTTTATAATGCTCAAGGGAGTCACACATTCGTAAGTATTACTGGATGGAAAAACTCAGAGTGGAACACAGGAAAAGACAATGACAGACCTTAATAATGATACCTGAGATATGGAAAGTCAAGTTTAATCTCCCATATGTCTTCTGCGAAAGAGAAAAGCATCCCCCGACAGCCAGGAGCTAGCCTAGTGAGCGCAGGTAGGCTTTAGCTCTCATGTTAACATAAACAGACTTTTTATGGTGGTTCAAGATGAAACAAACAACCATAATCATGCTTTAACACAGACTAAGTATGGACATTGTCCAAAGCATAAAATGTCCAAGTGTTTCCCCAACCTGCATAATATGAAATTAATTATACTTGCCTCATTCCTTTAGATACTTACTGAGATTTACAATCATAAAATGACCTCTGTTTCATTACAACATCTATTCCAGAGCAAAGTTCTGCTTTCTTGAATCTAAATCTTGTAACACAAGCCTAAATAAGTCTTTCCTAGCCCCTTATGGTTCCCCATACTGTATGCTCTCTCCAGCTGTAACATGTCAACAAACCCTGCTCTGTTCAACTACAGGTGTTTTCCTTGACACTTTATAAAATTTCATATTTTATTATTTATACTCAAGTTAACTTGAGTATTTTACTCAGTAAAATATCTTTTTCTTATTTTCTCCTATAACTTATGAATATTTTCAGTACTTGCTTTATCACCTTTGTACTATATTTCCCTTAATTCACCAATTCTCCTTCTAAGAGCTCATAAAAATCTAACTTAGAAAACTAAGTTAACTCTTACATCTAGTATTTACTTTACTTTCTTTTTCTGTGTGTGTGTGTGTGTATGTGTTTTTGATTTTGGTCTCAACAATTAGACACAATGGTCTAGGCCCCTGGAAGAGTTTAAATGACTCTGTATTATTCTTCGGGAATTCTATGACCTGAGTCAGCAGTCATGGCAAAGACATGTGGATCAAACAGACAGCCAATACCCAAGCATGTCCAAGGAAAATTATATAGTGAGATTGTGACAAAAAAATTATTTAGTACACATTCATTTAAATGAAAAGAAAGTCATATTTCTTGTTTCTGACTCAATGGTATCAAGAAATTTGTTGGGGCAGCAACCTTCTCTTCTCCCTTCTTACATTATCATCTCTTGGCTTGAAATAACTATTTTAGCTACCACAATTCATGACAGAGATTACAGGAGGGCTAACTTGGAAGCAGAAAGATGTGTTCAGATGACTGCATTGGTTGAGACTTCAGTGTCTCCACCACCCCATGAAATGCCAGCCTGGCCTTAATAATAACACCTCAGATATGGAAAGTCAAGTCTCTTAGTGATGGAAATCTTGTTCTTAGACCTAGGACTATGAGGCCCTATTGCTGACTGGTGATTTCCCCTCATGTCCATGGTCTATCCATATTGGTCTCCTTCTAGTTATTATTCCACTAGCCATCTAGCCTGATAATGTCACTCACTATCCCTCTTTCAGGTTGAGTTCTGTGCCTAGTCCTGGAATTGATGTCATTCTCATTCTTAAGCTAGGGATACTTAAAAGGCCCTCCATAAATTGGTTTAGCATCAAGTCAAATTGTTTCTGGACACCAGACTTCTGCTTGGATTGATTTACCTAAGTCCCTGTCTCATTCATCTTATGTGTACTCTTGTCTCTTTCAGACTAAGGCCCTTCCTTATTCTCATCATTCTCTCAGAGATGGGAATCTGGTTCTTAGACCCAGGATTATGGGGCCCTATTGCATGCTGACAGATTTCCCCACATGTCCATAGTCTATCTATATTGGCCTTTTCTTAATTATTATGTTCCATTAGCTTCTAACACTTGTTGGCATCCCCTGCTGTTGACCTCCTATTTGACTATTTTCTGTAACCATGTATGTAGTTCAGATATTGTGTTATCCTTACCCACTTGTACTTCTTCCCATTGCTTGCTGCTGGTTTCATTCCCCAATAGTAGTAGTAGTATCATTCCCCAGTAGTAGTAGTAGTAGTAGTAGTAGTAGTAGTAGTAGTAGTAGCAGCAGCAGCAGCAGCAGCAACAGCATTAGTAATAGTAATAGTAGGTTTAGTCTCTATTCCTTTTGTGTCTGGCATGATTTTCATCAAGTGTATCAGTATACTGATTTTAAGTATATATTATTGATTATGCTATTACTGTTGTCCCATTTTTCCCTTATCTCCCCTGCACCCAGTACCCCCTTTCCTTCCAGTAATAACCCATTTAGTTAATTTCCATGGGTTGTGCATATGAATTCTTTGGCTTTTCCTTTTCCTATACTATTCTTAACATCCCCCTGTCTATTTTGTACCTACCAATTATGCTTCCTAATCTCAGCACCTTTTCCTCCTTCCCCCTCCCAGCTGATAATCCTCTAAATTATATTCGTATCTCTGATTCTGTTCCTGCTCTAGTTGTTTGCTTACTTTTTTTGTTTGTTTGTTTTGGATTCAGTTGTTGATAGTCGTGAGTTTGTTGTCATTTTACTGTTCATAGTTTTAATCTTCTTTTTCTTAAATAAGTCCCTTTAACATTTCATGTAATAATGGCTTGGTGATGATGAATTCCTTTAGCTTTACCTTGTCTGGGAAGCTCTTTATCTGCCCTTCCATTCTAAATGATAGTTTTGCTGGATAGAGTAATCTTTGTTGTAGGTCTCTTCTTTTCATCACTTATCGCCTACAAAATTTCTTTTAAGAAATCAGCTGATAGTCTTATAGGAATTCTTTTGTAGGCAACTCTCTTCTTTTCTCTTGCTGCTTTTAAGATTCTCTATCTTTAACGTTTAGCACTTTAATTATGATGTGTCTTGGTATGGTTCTCTTTGGATCTGGTTTGTTTGGGACTCTCTGTACTTCCTGGACTTGTACGTCTACTGCTTTCATTAATTTAGAGAAGTTTTCTTTCTTTATTTTTCAAATAAGTTTTCAATTTCTTGCTCTTCCTCTTATCTTTCTAGCATCCCATCATTTAGATATTGGCTCTTTGGGAGATGTCCTGGCTTCCTTCCCTTCACTGTTGATTCCCTGTAGATTTTTTCTTTATTTCATTTAGTGTAACTTTCATTTCTTCCTTTATGCTGTTGCCATACTCAGTGAGTTCTCTGAGCATCCTGATCACCAGTGTTTTGAACTCTGCATTGATAGGTTGGCTATATCCACTTTGTTTAGTTCTTTTTCTGGGGTTTTTGTTCTGTTCTTTCATTTGGGCCATATTTCTTTATCTCCTCAATTTGGCAGTCTCCCTGTGTTTGTTTCTCTGTATTAGGTAGAGCTGCTTTGACTTCCTGTCTTAGCACACATGTTAAGTTGTATGGGGCTGAGCCTTGGGTGTTTGTCAGGGTTGGGTCATGCACTTCAACACTATGGCTCTTTGCATGGGGAGAACTTGGAGAGGAGAGAATGCTGCTGTCTGGCTTCTGGAGGCTTGCCTGGAACTTGTCCCATTTCCAGTCACTTCACCCTCTTCCTACATGCAATAGGTGACCTTTCAGTTGTTGCCCTGATGGTCAATGCTGGAGTGGGTGGGTTTGCACACATTCTAAGTTCATCTGGGTCCTTTAAAAGGACTCTTCTGAAAAACTGGCAGTTTCTTTTGCTGCCCCAACCTCCACTGGTTTTTATAGCTAGAACTTCTAGGGCTTTATCTTCCTAGCGCTGGAACCCTGGGCTGTGTGGCCTGGCCTGGGACTGGGATTACTCACTCCTAAAGTATCCCTCCTGGTTTTTATCCACCACTTGTGAATGTGGGACTGCTGGTGCTACTGCTTCCACTGCCGCCTCTCAACTCTAACCCTGCTTCTCTGCCTCTCCTACCTGTCTGGATAAATGTGGCTTCTTTAAATCCTTGGTTGTCAGACTTCCACTCAATTTATTTTTCTGACAGTTCTGGGTGTTATTTGTTTTGAGGTTTGTTGTAATTCTTGTGGTTTTGTGAGGAGGCAAAGTATGTCTACCTACACCTCCATCTTTACTGGAAGTCCTTAGTACAGTTCTTATTTTTATTTTTTTCTTTCTGATTCATGACCTCAAGTAAAGAGTTGTATTATTGAGAAAGAAGAATCAGCAGATATAGATAGGTGCATATGGAGAGAGAGAATTTTAAACTTGGATCACTGAGAAATGATAAGGCCAATCTGGTTATATTTGTAGTGATAGTGATTGTGGATGTCTAATATAAACCGAGATATATGGTTAACATTAGAGGTAGAGTTAAGGATGCAGAGAAATGCTAGAATTTTATGTATAGAGTCCAGGAATCATTAATGTTTTGTGATAAAGGAAGTAATATGCTTACAGTGATGTATTGGAATTAACAACATGGCAGTAATAATATAAATTTGCCAGTAACCTGATTATGGGGTCAGGGTTGAAGCTGTTAGAGAGAGTGAATTTTCTATCAAGAGAATATAGAATTGAATCTTTGGTTTGTGGACATGTTAGGGTACAGGATCTAAAAACTAGCCCACCATGGCAAAAGAAAACCTAGAAAATAGGAAAAAATTAGTCCAGAACATAGTCTTCACTGAACTTAAGAACAAAGAAATATTTTAAGATGATGTCAAAAACAAAAGTGCATCAACAATTAAGGAGATGATTTTATTTAGGCTATTGCAATAGGGACCCCACCTCTTGGTGGGGGTCATTATTTTTCTTAGATCTTAATGGGGAGAAGTAGACAAGTTACTGGTGGTGTGATTAACAACTGGGGTTGTTTTGCCTTCAGGAGTTGTTGGTTAGCAACACAGGATTTGTTTCTCTTAGTGTCTAGTTTTTTTTCAAAGGAATAAACAATTCTAATCTGTTACTCAAGAGACAAACAATGAGAATTTGGAGGGCCTATGTCTGGCTTTGTTAGCAGGTTCAGCCAAAGGAAAAAGACCTGTGTTTGTCCTTGTTATAGGTAAACAAGGGAGTCACTCTGAGTTTTCTAGAGTAATGTTAAAAAATGGTCAGCAAATCCTATGAAGAAGGGTGTTTCAGCAAGCCATTTCCAAGGAATGGTGTGATTTCAGGGGGAAAAAATGGTTAGGGGAATTTCTGTCATTATTTTCTGGATCATGGAGCTCCACTAAAGGTCAACCTTGTCCAAAGGAAAAAATATATAGTCAAAAAATATCAAAAACAATGGTAAATGAGGAGAGTCCTTATGATTTGGAGTGTGTGTGGGTGTGGGGGGTAAATTTGAGGAGAGTACTGTTAGAAAAAAGATGAAGGTAAAATTAGCTCATAGGGAAATGAAGGAAGGTAAGATGAGGAAAGATGGAATAATTATAATTTATTCTTTCATGAAGGTCATTGATTGAAGAGGACAAGAACAGGTTTGTAAACTTCATAACAAAGAGGCTGTCTTTGCAGTTTGGGGCTGTATTTACAAAAGAAAATATATTGAGGGTATATTTTGTTCTATGTAATTCCAGTAAAAACAACTCTATAAAATCTGATGGGAGATATATTTTAGCTGAATATCAGGAGTTGGAACTGAAGTGATCTGTTGAAGCAGAGGCAGTCCATCAGCTAGGAATGTTCTGGGGGCTCCTGTACTAGTGAGGCTCTGCCGGGGGGCCTTTTGAGGTCCCTTCTGCTCTAAAGTCTCTATATGTAGTCTGATTACTTTCAAATAAATAGATTTTGAAGGAAGGAAGATAGTAGGAGGTAGATTCTAGGTATCAGGTATAGCTTTGAAAAATGGCTTTATTAGAGAAAAAAACAAAAGCAAAAACAAAAACACTGGGTGGAAAAAGGAGAAAAGGCCTCCAGTGGAATGATTTTTCAAATGGCAATATTATATGATGGGCAGACATCGTTGATTCTCAAGTTCCACCCCAGAGAAACTACAGACTCATCATAAGTCTTTATTCTTTATCTATCCATTGTCCCAATGTCTCCAAATAGCCAAAGCTATTACATTCTTTGCCATTAAATACAAGTTAATAGCCTTGGCATCTTTGACTAAAAAGAGAAAAATCAGTACAAATAAAACTATTATTTTTTGATAAAGTTGGGGTTGTATTCCAGTGAGTGCTATTGATTCTTAAAGCAATGTTTCGCTCAAAGGCAGCACTGTAATTTGACAGGCCCCAGGAAGCCCAAACTCACAATGAGCGGAAAATGAATTGTCACAGTAAGAGATGGGGATTGCGTTTACTTACCTACATGCAAGCACAAACACCTTTATAGGCTTTCTTGTTATAATAATGCTTCTTAAAATTAATTTCAAAATTGAGTTAAACCTTCTCAGTTGGTTTTTTAACACTCTGCTTTCACTGTGAAGTGGAGGGAGTGGTGGGTAAAGGAACAGCATGTACTTTTATTTCCTCTTCCTTACAACACAGTCATGATCTCTTAAGGGTTTTTAGATATGACCATGTTTGTAGTCATTTTTTGTGACTTCTGGACTTTCATTACCTAGTAACTCTTTAATCATTCAGTTTATAAAACCTATCATAATTGATGATGGTTATTCAGTCTAAGCTACAGTTTTAGAGGCATCCATTTCTTTTCCTGTCTGTATAAGCATATCCACTACATGTACCTCTCATAACTGGTACTTAGTATGTTGAAGTTTGATATAACAATAATTCTCAGCCCTGGTTCTGCAAGCCTCCAGAGCATCTAAAATTACTTCTGCTAGCCCTTAAAGCAACATTATATTGAGCTAACCTTCTTTTTCACAAAGGACAAAATAAGTGAGGGAGAAAGGGAACAGGTTGGGGAGGGAGGATAGTAAAAAGGAAAGGGAGGGAGAGAGGAAGGGAGAAAAAGTGGGAGGAGGGAGGAATAGATTTATATAGTATATTTGGTGCTACTGAAGAGAAAGGTGAATTAAAATCAAGCAGTACAATTCTCTCATCCTCTGCCCCAAACTTGTGAAAGGTATTAGATTATCATGGGAAGATCCAGTGTATTCTAATTAGCTGTGTGACTTTGAGCAAATCACAGAAACTCTCCACTGTAATTTTTCTCAGAGGAAATGAGGCACCTGAGATCAGATGATCCCCAAGATCTCATTCAGCTTCCACTCTTCTGTAATTTTATAAACAGTTTGCATTGATAAAATTAGCAAGACACCTGCCAAGTGTTCAGTTTTCTTTGTGTTGTGTAGATACAGCCATAAGGGAAAATTAAGCAACAGGAGAAATAATTGTTTGGCTTATTGCAAAAACTATCCAAACACATCATGGCAAGTCATAGCAAGGCCTGAGCTCAATATTACTCATAATTCTAGTGCTTTTATTTTAAAACTTAAATATTACCCAAGCAATAGATATTCATATGTAGGAAACATTTTAGGCAGCAGCATCACTATTAGAATGACTCTTACAGAGTTAAGAGTTATGTCTAGTTTGGGTTTCAGTATTTTAACCCTGGAGTCAGAGAAATAATTTAATCACATTATCAAATTGTAGGGTTTAAAAAAGTTAAATCTAATTTTGCTTTTAAAAATAAATATTGAAAGTATAAACTTTGTAAAAAAAAAAAGGTATATTAACTCAATATATGTTAAAACATTAGAAATAATTAGTTGAATTTTTTTAATGACAGCCAGTATCACCTAGATTTTTCATTAACATTTTCAAGGCCTGACAGGCACAAATTACTATACCTTTGTAACAGATCACTAGATAAAATCATTGTTGAAAACTATATCTAAGGGAAAACAAACTTGAAATGGCTAGTATAATGCCTGAGCAACCTGTTTCATTAAATGTAAAAAACTGCTGGAAAGAAAAGCTAATAAATTCAATGAAAAATGACAAACTAACATGATTAGTCTGTTAGTTTGTGGTATCATTTTTAGTCTTCTTAACTGAGAACTAAGTTCCCAAAGGAAAAGAATACATTGCTAGCATTTAAATCCCACAAAGCAGAGATTTTAAAATTTTGTTTACTGATTAATCCTAAATGCCCAGAAAAGTGCCTGGCAAATCTATACATACATAGCCTGATACCACAAACTATGTATAGACCTAAATAATTAACATCAAGTACCCAAGATCTAAGTTAAAAAAATATATTAATTTTCTCCATAATGCAGCAGTGGGAATTAGAGATAACTCTGGGAAGGGAGGGGGTCATATTTTACAAGACTGCCTTCAAAGTATGGTATTTCTGTGTCTGGAATTCTTTTAAGAGAATGGCCCCTTCCCACTTTATCTTTCTTTTCCCTTTATTCTTCAAAATTTGCTGAAATTCCTTGCTTCAGAAGGCCCAGAAAAGAGCAAAAATTGTGTGTAGATAAAAAGAAGGACCTGGTGAGAACAGTCTGCCACCAATTTCTCCCCAACATGTGCTCTGTCCCCAGACAAGTCTAGGAAATAAGAAGATCTTTCTCATCATGAAGTTGAAAGTTTTCACTGCCTCTGAACATTTTCCTTAAGGTTGAGGGACAAAAAGTTTAAGATCTTTTTAAAGTTTTGAGTTTGATAATTACTATCAATTACCATCAATAAATTTTCTGAAGCCTGGAGATTTGTCATTCCCCTGTGCAATTTGCCTAATGGGTACAAGATTAACTACACATCTAGGGTCAGGACATGACTCACTCAGTATGGTAAATCTTTGCTACAAAACTTAGGGAGTCATATGGAGCTAAAATTGAGGGTAAGTTGTTTCCTTTTGAAATCAACTGACTGCTATTCTACTTGTATGAAATAGCAAAGATTGTTTTTTTCTTGAGTAGAGGCAACAACAGAGAGATTCTTGCCTTTTGAGACATTACTGTTTAGTAGCTTTGATTATTGCATCACAAAATCATGCTTCTCCAATCTGATCAATGTCATTGTTGCCCTTGCCATCATTTCTGGAGCTGGGCCCTTGATGTCAAAGCTCTTTTAAAAAAATTTTTTTTTCACTCTTCAAGCAAAACCTTCATAAGTCACAGACTTTTCTTTCCCTTTCTTTGGATATTTGAAGAAAGTTTCTCTTTGGCTGTGGGCAAAGATTGGATAAGCATGAATGTGGAAAGAGAGAGAAGATAACTCACATTCAGTAAGCACAAAAGTGAGCAAGTTGGTGGACTATATTAAGTTTTTTACTCTCTCATTTAAAGCTCATTAGAACTATGAGGTGGCCCTGGGTAGTGGCACAGTGGATAAGGTGCCGGCCTGTGAACCCAAAGGTCGCTGGTTTGATTCCCTAGCCAGAGCACATAATGAGGTTGCAAGCCAGGTCTGTAGCTGGAGGCAGATGAAAGGCAACCATACATTGATATCTCTCTCCCTCTCTTCCTCTCTCCCTACCCTTCTCTGGAAATAATAAATTAAATATTAAAAAAAAAAAAAAACAAGCTATGAGGTACACACTATTTTCCCCACTTTACTGGTGAAATGGGAAAGCAGGGAAGATGTGTATTGAATACTTATATGTGAAACCCCTTAGAACAATGACTGGCAAAGAGTAAGCATGAAAGCAATGTTAGTTCCCTTCATTCACTTAACAATAGCCAACACTTACAACACTTACTGAGCACTTACTGAAACACACCATTCATTATTGAAGTACTTTAAATAATTTACACATTTAAAGCTCATAACAAGACTCGAGGCAGGTACCAATATTATCACCAATTACAGATAAGAAAAATGAGGCAACGTGAGACAAAATAATTTACTAAAAATCATGCTAAATGTTAGAGATAGAATTTAAATGCAAATAGTCTGTCTGTAGTGCCAGCTCTCTTAGCCATCACTCTGTGCCATCTATAAGTTGTTATTCTTAGCTATATATTTTTCACATTTGGGCCTTATATATCTGAATAATGTTTTATAAAATTTGGAGGTATAAAAATTAGCAAAAAAATGGAAGCTGATGGAATAATGTTTTCCATGGCAGTAAACCAGAATACTATTAGGGTTACTTTTCATAATCCAATATTTTGAAATTCATACAAACCTCTGCTATTTAGCCATTAAAGGTCTACACTTTTTCTGCTTGAGGTAATTGGGATTTTATCTCTATGTCACAAAACATTCTTGGAAAGCTCTTTTTTCGTTTCTTTCTTTCTATAAATACTGAATGTCTATTTTGTTATAGGAATGACACTAGAAGTTGGGGGTACTATAGGTGCATTTACTCATTTAAAAATATATGTATATGTTTGCCAGACCCTTTTCTAGGCATTTGGTATTTATCAGTAAACAAAATTTAAATTTCTGCCTTTGTGAAATTTAATAGTTAGCATCTGTATCCTTTTCCTTTGAGAAGTTAATTCTCAGTCAAGAAAACTAAAAAGGATACCACAAACCAATATATAATGAAAAGATGTAGTTTCCATATAAATAAAGAGAAGGAAGTGATTGATTCTACCTAGGATAAGTTTGGAGAGGTGTGGAAAGGACATTTGAGCTGGATCATGAGGGATGGTTAAACAACACTTGCTGGATATGTCAACTAGGGTCACCTTCCAACCCCAGTCCTTAATTTTGGTAAAAAACAAAACAAAACAAAACAAACAAACAAACAAAAACTTTGGTCCCATCTCTAGACTCAAATGCTAATAAAGGAATCTTGTGCAAATTGTTTATTGGTTGAAATCTATAAGTGAGTGAGGAGAGGCAAGGGAAGTAGAGATAAGAAGTGGGTTCAGAAATAATGTAGTCTCAGCCTAACCCCACAGAAAGCTCTTAAGCACAAATTGTACCACAGAAATTGTTTTGTTCAAAAGCAAGGGCTCTGGAGTCATGGGGCATGACCTCAGGCACCTCCAGTTGAGGTGGTTCATACATCCCCTGTCCAAGGGTCAAGTGCAGGCTGGCAGCCAACACCTTCTACAGCTGAGAGATGAATTCATGGGGTGGTGAAAGAGATCTAAGAGGGTCACCAAGAGCATCTGTAAGAAGGAAGGTAGGACACCTGAAAGCCATAAATAGGGATATAAACATGTTGAGAATATTTGAAGGCAAGTAGGGAAGGAGATAATAAGGAGAAATTATTTTTTGTTATCTCTTTTTGCTTTGATAGCCTATTTATGAAATCTGAAATTGTTATTATTATTATTTTTTACTTCATTCACTGAAAAAATCTTGAGACCTGGCCAGTGTGACTGGATTGGTTAGGCATCATCCCACAAATTGAAAACTTACAGGTTTGATTCCCCCTCAGGGCACAGGCCTGTGGGTTCAGTCTCTAGTTGGGCATGTACAGGAGGCAACAGGTGTCTCTCTCCTCTTTTTTCTTCCATTCCTCTCTCTCAGGAATTAATAAAAGAAAAAATTTAAATTTTGAAAGGTGTATAATTTAAATTTAGCAAAATGGAAAAAGTAGCACTGTTATTTATGACTGCTGATTGAAGTTAGTTCCTGAACACAGATATGGTTATCTTTTATTTTGATTAAAGGGAACCTCTTCTATTTTGAGTCAAAGTCCACATTGTATCTTCATAGTACAATTTCAGAGCCTTACTCCAGACACCCTTACTTGTTTTATTTGTCCCATGAGAACGTTTTACAATTTTTAAATATCATTAGGCAATGCCTGCACTTTCCAGTTCCCCATAGACCACCACTGCTTTTACCTGTGGCCAAGTTCTCATGTTAGTGTTACTATCTGTCTGGCTTCTTTGCAATTAAGTTTGTAATAGCTGGTGAGATACAAGTAAGATTTCTCCTGGGTAAGATACTCCTTACCTGGGATGCCATAAAGTGAAAAATGAGAAATGCAGAGTTGATCTCTTATCAGGCTAAATTTTGAACTTTTTTGTTTTTAAAGATTTTATTTCATTATTTTTAGAAAGAGGGGAAGGGGGAGAGGCGGAGAGGGAGAGAGACATCAATGTATGGTTGCATTTCACCTGCCTCCAGCCACAGACCTGACTGGAGACCTAGTTTGCAACCTGGTTATGTGCCCTGGCTGGGGAATCAAATAAATTTTGAACTTTTAAAAATATACATATATAAGCCCTGGCTGGTAGCACAGTGGATAAGGTGCCGGCCTGTGAACCCAAAGATCGCGGGTTCGATTCCCAGCCAGGGCAACATAACTAGGTTGCAAGCCAGGTCTCCAGTCATGTGTGTGGCTGGAGGCAGGTGAAAAGCAACCATACATTGATGTCTCTCTCCCTCCGCCTCTCTCTATTCCCCTCTTTCTAAAAATAATAAAATAAAATGTTTAATAAAAAAATAAAAATAAAATAAATAAATAAAAATATACATACAATTTTACAGAAAAGAACAAAACTTAATTTCTAGGCTGAACTGTTTCTGACCATCACTCTTAGCTACTTTCAATATCACAATATGACTTTTATTTTAGACAGTCTTTCTCAAACTTCTCAGTGTCAGAGAGCCTTAATGGTTTATGTTGATGTTCCCAAAGCCTAGCTTTAAGCAAAGCTTCACACTCCACTGTGAGCTCAGCATGTGATTTAGCTAAGGGGAGGAAAAACCAAGTCTACTTGACTATTATGCTCAAGTGAAAATATGCCACAATTTTTGTTTTAATATTTAATCTTTAAAAGTTGACTTATTCATTGTGATAACAGCAAGAAACAACATGAACACCAATATTTTATATTTATCCTATCTTGTCCCCAAAATTATTTAAGGCAACTATGCAAGCGATGTAAATTATAACACAAATTATAATTTTAATCTTTCTTGATGCTCTATGGGGAGATGAGTTTGAATAGTAATTTTCTGTAGAGAATGTTTAAGAAGTTTTTAAGACCAAACTGCACCTCCTTTGAGTTTTGTTTTATTTTACTTTTTTAATCTGTGTCTTTTCTCCTTTCAGAAAAAGCACTAACTTTTGTTCTATAGGTTAGAAATCCTACATTACTTTCCAACATCTATAACTGAGTAGCTCTACCGAATTAGTCTATCACTAGTATTCTCATTTTCTGAACAATTAAAGACTTTACAGGTATATTCTAGGGGAGAAATTATCTTAGTCATTTACCTAAGGCAAAAATGTTTTTTCCTTTGGAAAATTTGTTTTTTTTTTCTTTCTTGGATGAAAAACATTAACTTTAATGGGTGCTTTTTGTACCCAAATCCCACAGGTTGAATTAAAACTTTTGACAGATTACATTCTATACTTTAAATTTTATGAAGTCTTTTCAAACACCTTCCTCCTACCTGCAAACAGCCTGTAATAAGGTGGGACAGGCATTATTATTCATATATTTTTTTGAAAATTAGAAAACGAAGGCAAAGAAAGGCAAAGTAACTTCACTGAACTTGTATGATTAATTGGTTGCACAGTGAAGTCTAAAACATGAATCAGCTTGACCATAGCCCTCAACTTCTGAGAAAAGAAGCAATGCGTTTCAGATACCACTGGGACCCTGCCATGCTACCTTTGAGTTTTCTTCTTCATGAAATTCTTGCTTATTACTCTGAAACCTTAAAGTGAATACTATTACAAACAATTGGAGTATACTCTCTTTCAAAGGCTCAAAAAGCAAGATGATATTTATACTATTCCATGGAGATCAAAATGGTACACCGGCTCAGTGATTTGAAAGGAGATTGAAATGTAAAATATGATCAAGAAGAGCATAAAATGTGGATCTTAGTGACCACCAAAAGCCATGCTCAAGCTCCAGATTGAAGTCTGGCACACAGCTCAAGAGGAGGACCATGTAGGTGACGAGAGGGACATATGTGAGTTAGCCGTGGTATGTTTTTTTTATTACTTTCCTTTGAGCCTTTGAGATGATGATACTTAATAGTCAAGAAAGATGAATGTAAAATTAAAAAAAAGAAAGAATAAAAGGGAGCAGATTCCCCAGCCAGTAGTGACTGTTGAGTAATTGTGGGCATGGCCCAGGATGATGGCAGCTTCTATTTAATCAATGTTGACAAGGCTGGGGAGAGCCGGGCAGGTCCCAAGAGGCAATGTTTTACTCGGAAATCCACTCAACCTAATTTCAGTAATGTAGGGCTGCGGAGGGGCCTGGCCCAGAGCCAGTAAACAGGGCCATTAGAGCTCAGCGTAGGCACTGGCAGCTGGGAACACCGCCATCCCTCCAGCAGCATTGTGCCGGCTGCTGCATATGCTCCTGGTATTTACTCACCAGCAGAATGTGCACATGTGCTACTCTCACCCTTTCGAGGAAATGAATGGAATGCATATAGGCAATAACTGCTTTCAGAATCTATGTCAGCAAAGATCAGAGAGCCAGTCTGGTGGAATATTTTTCAAGGACCACTGAGAAAGCATCCCTGGGTGCCCTTACTCTTTTAAGGTTACCACCACATACTTTCAAAGAGATACAGAAATGACTTCTTTGCTATCTTAATGTGGTCTGGAGGTTTTTTGTTAGGAATAGTGGCTGTGAATCCAGAATGTGAAAACTACTAGGGTTTTCCCAATTTTCAATCTTATGAGATTCATTCAAGATATCCAATTTTGCAGATCCAAATGTGCCAGGAGAATTATGCCCCTTTGCACTGAGTCCTTAACCTAGCTACTGTATTTTCCTTTACCACCCCTTCTCTTACAAGCAATACACATGACAGTAATCACTAGCATATAAAGTCCAAGAAGGTAGAGATCTTTGCTTGGTGTTTTCATTGATGTATCACCACTGCTGTGTATACTGAACAGTGCATGGCACATAGTAACTATGACCTAGGACCTTGTACTGAATGAATAAATGAATAAATTTACACTTTTTCTTTTCTTTTCAAGCATCCTTCAACTGTAGAACATTAAGAATATATGACTTAACTGTTTATGATGTCCACTCTTTTTAAGTTGACACAGAAAATTATCAAATGCATAGACTGTTAGAGAACATGGTTATTTCAAAGAGATCTTTGGGCCTACAAAAAATAATGTTTTCTGAAGTTTAAAATTTCAAGGCTGGAGAAGGTGATAGCTCTTTACCAGATTCTAACATCAGCTATAAAAATTGATAGAATGTAGTTTTTGGGAATTTTAACATTATTAATATAATTATTATTAAAATTTGCCCAGTTTTATTTGTTTACAAAACAACTTCTCCCCCTCATAGATCAAACCATTAAATTGTATCAGGTGCCAGCCTGCGAACCCAAAGGTCAATAGTTCAATTCCCAGCCAGGGTACATAACCATGTTGCAAGCCAGGTCTCCAGCCAGGTCTGTGGCTGGAGGCAGGTGAAAGGCAACCACACATTGATGTCTCTCTCCCTCTCTGCCTCTCTCCCTTCTCTCTCTAAATATAATAAATAAAATCTTTAAAAATAAAAAAAAGTTTTTATAAAATTATATCATTTTTTTCTTAGCCATATTATCTCTCATAATTAAACTGGATTAGAGGATTAATTTCCCCTTGTGAAGACTGATTTGGTGAGAGAAGCCATCACTAGATAGAATATTAATGACTTAGTAAGGATAAGTTCACTCATCATGTAAGATGATAAGATGTAAGATGATAGATGGGTTGGTAGATAATAGATATCCTGTCATTAATTTAATCTTGCTCTTTTCCTGTAATATCTTAACCAAAATTATGGTGCTATTATTAAATGAATATCTAATTGAACTTCATTAGCATTAGGTTTTCATGTTTAATATAAACAAAAGTATAATCAGAACTAAACTAAAAAAAGAAAAAGCCTTTTCTACTCTAACTTGCCGGATTTCAGCTGTTATATCAGCAACTCCAGGCTTTCCTCATTTGCCAGCTTGAGTCCCATTTACTTCTGCTCACGTGGTATTGAAAGTCTCATTTAATCTCTAGTTTCTACAGCCTCTTCTTAAGCAATAACTATCTCAGAGGGAGGTTGATCCTTTAGATAGGGGATGTGATTAATTACCCTAATTGGATTGTTATAATTGGAGTGACCAGCTGGCTTCAGCCATTCATCTCTCTTTGCCACTCACTATGATGATCACAGTTTTTGCACAAAATACTAAAGATTACATATTAATTCATCTCTAGCATTTACAAATTATGTAATTAGTGCCAGAAAGTACCAAGATAAGATTTGTATGATTCAAAACCAATCATGATTCTTCCTTCCATTCTGAGCTGTTTTTACTAAGACTAGTTTTTAGAATTTGTAGGCCCCAGGCTTACACACCTTTGGACTCCCTGCTGTAGCCCCACATGGGGTACACTCACCCTTCTTGGCAAAGATAAGAGCAAGGAGAGCAATCTAAATTAGAAGCTGTCTAGATGATCCTGTCCTAGGTTGGAACTCACTGCTGCCATTTACAAACAGTGTGGCCTTAGGTAAATTCCTTCATCTTACTATGCCTCAGTTTCCCAGCTATAAAATGGGATAATTAAGGTAACTGTGAGAATGAAATAAAATTATATAGAATAAAATATTTAGAACTATTATGAGTCTAGAGTAAAAAGCCAAATATGTTAGCCAAAGCTAAGTGCTTTGTGCAAGGGTCAAGGAAAGTCATAATTCATGGTTCTTTCTAGGCACAGAGGGTAGATATAGAGCAGGTAAGAAAATGTACATATAAAACTATATCATCAACATGATTTATTAACTATACTGACTTGTCTAGAATTAGCATCAGTGAAAGAAAGAGCAAGTTAGAAATCTCCAGAAATTCTTAGACATTCAAGCTCAACCCTTTGCAAACTCATGTGCAGTCTCCAATCAAAGTGGCTGTAACTAGAGCAGGTGTCTAGTCCACATCTTATTACTGTTCCCTTCATTTGCATATAGTTTTTTCAATATCGTTATGAGTTTTAGCTTACCTCACTTTTATGTTTATAAAATATTTTTTCCTTCCCCTAATTTCCTGGTGGCCTGTAAGAATTTTGTTGAATCTATTGACTTGACACACTTTATTTTTACTAACTAGTTATCCTGTCATCTAAAACAAAGATAACTATTTTGTTTAATATTTAATGATATCACACAAGTTTAAAACTACTCTAATTTCATATAAAATATAATGTATATACATTATAATTATGTGTGTTTAGCTGACTTACATGCCAGTTAAGTGACTGACATATTTTTAAATGATTGATCCATTGGTGAAGATTTTTTTTTTTAATTTTTAAATTCTTTATTTATTTTTTAACTTTAGAGAGAGGGAAAGGAACAGAGGCAGAGCAGGAGAGAGACATCAATGTATGGTTGCCTTTCATCTGCCTCTAGCTATGGACCTGGCTGGAGACTTGGCTTGCAACCTGGTTATGTGCCCTGGCTGGGAATCAAACCAGCGACCTTCCGGTTCCCAGGCCAGCTCCTTATCCCAGGCTGGTTACCAGCCAGGGCCCCACATTTTTTTAAAAATAGTTATCTAACTGAACTTTATCAGCTTTAATTTTATTTTACATTTTGGAATAACAATTTGTTTTTAATCAGAGAAGTTTTACAGGTCACTAAAAACCTGTGAACCCTACTTAGTTTCCAGTGCTGAACTGATAAAAGGGATTTGACCTGACCCTAGTCTGGTTGAGTTTGGCAGCCTAAATGCAACGGGAAAACCAGGACAAACTAGACCTGGTTTTAGTCCTGGCTTGGTCATGGGCAAATCTTAAGATTTAGGAAAAATCTCTTCCTGTGCTTGGTCTTCAGTTTCTTCATCTATTAAATGAGAATGTCCATTCATTCTTGCATTCAACAAATATTAATTGAGGGCCTTCTCTGTACTAGGTTCTGTGCTGGACATGGTGGGATTGGGGGCTAGTTGTTCAAAGCTGAGCAAAAATAGATATTGTTGTTACTTAAGAGTTATGGTTTAATGACTGGATGATCTTAAAGGTCCCTCTTACTGATGACAACCTATGATGATAGATTTCATTGTTTGATAAAAGTATATTATAAAAGGTTTAAGCAAAAGCAAAAATATTGTGTTTTTCTTGCTGCTTCTTCTCAATACTTGGAAGAATGCCTGGCTCATTGCAAGTACTTGCTAACAAGTTATTGAAAAATAAATAAATATTTATATTTCAAATACTTTGAAGCATTTGAGGAGAAAATATGTAGATACTGAAGCTCTTTTAATGGACAACAGCAGTGACTTTCTATTACAGTCAACAATGTGTGTCAAGTTTCACCTTTTCTCCTAGGTCCAGGCAAAGGATGACAATAGAAAGTGGGGGAATCTGGGAGAATTTAACCTGATTCCATACCAATAGTGGACAGAAAGTATGGCTGCTTCTTAGAGTTACCTAAATTTTTTGTCCTTTTGTTTTCCCCTTTTGAATTCTTTTCCCTTTATTCCACAAGTATGTAATTCTCACCTTACCCAGCCTACCTCTACCTTTTTTAGTTTGACTGTTGTAATCTTCCTCAGATCATATATATTAGCTTCCACGTTTTGATTTTAGGAAGAGAATTTTGAAGTAATATTTTGCTCCTACAACTAATCCTTCTATATATTTCTAAAAAGCTTAAATCAATATTCTTTTGTAGTTTGAAGAGGGCACTACATATGTTGCTTCTTAGGGCTGATCAGGATAGTAAACCACTCTGTGCATACCTGTGGTATTCAAAGATTTAAGTAAAGCTAGGAAATTGAGTAAACTCTAAAAAGGTTTCAAATTTCTACAGAAGGCCCTTACTAAATTAAATCTGGAAGCTTTTTTTCTGTCAGAAAATTAAATTATTTATTAGTATACTAAATTTCTGTAATCCTTGTGGAACACTGATGGTACATAAAGTATTATGATGATCAAAATTGAGTTAGTTTCATCCAAAAATTTTTGCTGGAAAATATGATTGTGATGGTGGTTCTTTAAGGGTTAATAATGGTCACTTTAGAGGGAAATGGCCTTAAAAATATCTTTATAAGAAGTACTAGGTAGCCTTACTAAAATGACTGCAATTTGGAAATAACTTACAGTCAGTTACAAACCCTGCAAGTAAATCAGTCTTAAAAACTTTGCTAAAAAATGAGTTGTAAAATAAAAGTTTTCATCATAGCTGCAACCTCATTTACAAGACCAACCTCATTTGATTACAAAAACCTCATCTGTTTTCAAGGAGTTATACATTCTTTGCTTCTGAAGAGATTTTTTAAAATGTTAGTGTTCCAAAGAAGGAATTCCAAAAATATATTTAGCAGCACTGGTCTTACTTGGATATAAATGTTCAGCTTTATATGAATATAAATATATAGCTGATTGACCTGAAAGAGACATACATTTTTATAAGTTCTTCTAATAATCTTCTAAAAGGATCTCATTCCTGAGACTACATCAAACTAAAGAGTTATTGCACAACAAAGGAAACCATCAACAACAAAAAAATGGCAACCCACTTAATGGAAGAACATATTATCCAATGATACATCCAATAAATGATTAATATCCAAAATTTATAAAGAATTATAGCTCAATACCAAAAAATCATTAAAAAGTGGGCAGAGGACCTAAATAAACACTTCTTCAAAGAGGACATAAAGATGGCCAATAGACATATGAAAAGATGTTTAAGTAACCATCAGACAAATGCAAATTAAAACGACAATGACATAAAAGCCCTGGACGTGATGGTTTCACAGGTGAATTTTATCAAACATTTAAGGTAGAGCTAACTCCTATCCTTCTCACACTATTCCAAAAAAATCAATGAGAGAAAAGACTCCCAAATTTTTTCTATGAAGCTAGTATTATTCTAATTCCAAAACCAGGTAAAGACACAACAAAGAAAGAAAACTATAGGCCAGTATTGCCGATGAGCATAAATGCTAAATTCCTCAACAAAATATTGACAAATCAGATCCAACAATACATAAAAAAATCATACACCATGATCAAGTGGGGTTCATCCCAAAGATTCAATGATGGCAAAATATTCACAAATCAATAAACATAGTATTCCACATAAACAAAATGAAAGATAAAAATCACACAATCATATGAATAGATGCTGAAAAAGCATTTGATAAAGTACAGTACCTATTTGTGATAAAAAAAAATGCACAGCAAAGTGGGAATAGGGGGAGCATGTCTCAACATAATAAAGGCCATATTCAAGAAATCTACATCCAACATCATATTCAATAGGCAAAAACTGAAAGAAAGCTTTCCACCTAAGATCAGGAACAAGACAAGGGTGTTTGCTTTTACCACTTTTATTCAACATAGCATTGGAAGTTTTAACCACAGCGATCAGACAAGAAAAAGAAGTAAAACATGTTCATATTGTAAAGGAAGAAGTAAAACTGTCATTATTTGCAGATGATGTGATAGTGTACATAAAAATTTTGATGATAAGCTTCATCAAAAATCTACACAACCTAATAAGTGAATTTGGCAAAATAATGAGATACAAAATTAATATTAAAAAATTGAAGGCATTTTTGTATGCCAATAATAAAATATCAGAAATAGAAACCAGCAAAAAATTCCATTTACTATAACAACAAGAAAAATAAAGTATCTGGAAATAAACAATGAAGGAGGTAAAAGATCTGTTCTTAGAAAACCATAGAACACTGAAGAAAGAAATTAAGGAAGATACAAATAAATGGAGATACATACCATGTTCATGGATGGGAAGAATTAATATTATTAAAACATTCATACTACACAAAGCAATCTATAGATTCAACGCAATCCCTATTAAAATACCAATGACATATTTCACAGAATTAGAACAAATATTTAAAAAATTTATATGGAATCAAAAACAACCCCTAATCACCTCAGCAATGTTGAGAATGAGGAACAATGTAGGAAGGATCACAATACCTGATACAAAATTATATTACAAGGCCACTGCAAACAAAACAGTCTTGTATTGACACTAGAACAGACACATAGATCAGTGAAACAGAATAGATTGCCCAGAAATAAACCCAGGCCTCTATGGTCAATTAATGTTTGACAAATGAGGCTGTAACATAAAATGGAGTGAAAAGATCTGCACAGGTACAGGGAAAAAAAAGAAACTAGATCACCAACATACATCATACACCAGAATAAATTTAAGAAGGATAAAGACTTAAATGTAAGCTGTGATACCATAAAAGTCTTAGAAGCAAACAGACAATAAAATTTTAGATATCTCACACAGAAATATTTTCACTGATTTATCTCCTAGAGCAAGGGAAGTAAAGGAACAAATAAACAAATGGGACTACATCAAACTAAAAGAAAATATCAACAAAATTAAAAGGAACCAACCATATGAGAAAACATATTTGCCAAATGATACCTCAGACAAGGGTTTGATCTCCAAAATATATAAAGAACACAAACAACTCAACACTAGGAAGGAAAACAATCCAATTAAAAAATGGACAAAGGACCCAAACAGGCACTTCTCCAAGCAGGGCGTATAAGGGTCCCATAGACATATGAAAGAATGCTCAGCATCATTAGCCATCAGAAAGATGCAAATTGAAAGCACAATGAGATACCACCTAACACCTGTCAGAATGGGCATCATTAACAAATCAATGAAAAAGTGCTGGTGAGGATGTAGAGAAAAGGGAACCTTAATGCACCATTGGTGGAAATGCAGACTCCTGCAACCACTGTGGAAAACAGTATGGGAGTATCCTCAAAAAATTAAAAATAGAACTGCCTTTTGATCCAGAGATACCACTGCTGGGATTATTCCCAAAGAATCCTGGGACACCAATTCAAAAGAACCTATGCACCCCTATGTTCATAGCAGGTCTACTTACAATAGCCAAGTTCTGGAAATAGCCTAAATTCCCATCTGTAAATGAGGGAATCAAAAAAAAAAAAAAAAAAAAAAAACACCATAATTCATTACACAATGGAATACTACATAAAAGAAAGAAAGACGGAACTCCAACCTTTCTGACAGCATGGATGGAACTGGAGAGTATTATGCTTAGTAAAATAAGCCAGGTGGTGAAAAACAAATAATACCATATGATCTTACCTAATACAGGAACCTAATGAACAAACAAATAAATGAGCAAAATAGAACCAGAGGCATGGAAACAAGGAACAAATTGGGGGGAGGTGGCAAAGTGAGGAAAGAAAAGGGTCTAGTCAAGGAATAGGTATAAATGATCCATGGACATGAACATCACGGTGGGGATTGACTGTGGAAGGTGGGGTGGGGCCATGAAGAACAACAGTCAAAAAATTGGGACAACTGCAATAGAGCAACAATAAAAAAACAAATAAGATACCACCTCATGCCTGTCAGAATGGTTATCATCAATACATCAACAAACAACAAGTGTTATCAAGGTTGTAGAGATGAGGGACCCCTCTCATGTACTGTTGATGGGAATGCAGATTGGTATAGACAATATGAAAAAAATGTATGAAAAAATTAAAAATGAAACTGTCTACTTACTCAGCAATTCCACTTCTGGCTATGTATCAAAAGAAACCCAAAGCGCTAGTTTAAAAGAATACATGAACCCTTGTATTCATTACAGCATTATTTATAATAGCCAAAATATGGAACACCCCAAGTACCTATAAATAGATGTGAATAAAAAGTTGAACATATATACAATGGAATATTATTTAGCTATAAAAATGAACAAAATCATAGACCTGGGCAGGTGGCTAAGTTGGAGTGTTGTTCCATACACAAAAATGTTGCAGGTTCAAACTCCTCCAGATAACATAACTAGATTGTGGGTATGATCCCCAGTGGGGATGCATACCTGAGGCAACTGATCAATGTTTCTCTCTCACACTGATGTTTGTCTCTCTCTTCCTCTCTCTCTAAAATCAATAAAAATATCATCAGGGCAGGGTTAAAATAAAATCTAATTTGCAACAGCATAGGTGGACCTAGAGAGTACTATGCTTAGTAAAATAAGTCAGATAGTGAAAGACAAATGCCATATGGTTTCACTTATATGTGGAGAGGAAAAAAACAAAATATTGGGTTGGCCATAAAGTTTGTGCGCTTTAATAATAAAAAATTAAAATAAAATAAAGTAAAATAAAAAACATATTTTTATATGCACCAAGAATGTTATTGATTTGAATATTTTGAGTATGTCATCTACCTTCTATGTGATATAACATTGATTGTTCTCAATTAATGTCTCCAATTTATTGCTATCATCTTCAACTGGTCTACCTGACCATAAAGCATCATCCAGTGGGAAATCACCAGCATGAAAGTTCACAAACCAATTTTGACACATTCAATCAGTCACAGTGCCTTCTCCCTTCTCCATATGCTTCAATAATCTCTTTTTGTGTTTCAGTTGTGTTTTTACCTTTCTTAAAATAATAAAGCATAATATGCTGAAAATGTCACATATTTTTTTTCACAGATACAGAGAACAGACTGATCGTTGCCAGAGGGGATAGTGGTTAGGGGCTGGGCTAGTTACAAAGTAGTCACAAGGATAGTAAGTAAAGCATAGGAAATAGAGCCAATAATATTGTAATAACTAGATATTATGCCAGGTAGGTAGTGGAAATATTGGGACAATCACTTGGCAGAATTTGTAACTGTCTAACCACTGTTAGACAATTCACCTACCTGAAACTAACACAAAATAATTTGAATGTAAACTGTGATTTTAAAATATCAATAAATAAATAGCCCAATTTCTCTAGTCTCAATATCTCTCAATTCTTAGGAAGTCCTGCTTATAAAGTTGACCATTGGGAACATGTGGGAAGTTGGAATTTGGGAAGATTCTCTTTGTTCCCTAACTAAGAGTGCCTAAACTGTGCAACAATATCGTTTGTGTTAGACATCCTTTCCTTCTGGGTGTCTGGACTGGTTACTGTTAGGTAGTAGGTGCCTCCATGACCAGTCCTGTAAAAACTCTGGATTTATTAGCTCAGATGAGTCTCTTAGTAGATGATGTCTCAGAGATGTCACAGTTCATGACTGGAGGAATTACACACCTATCCTCTATTACTATGGGATGCTTGTGAGGAGGGGAGAACTGGATGCTGTGCCTGGTTTCCGCTGACTTTCACCCCGTGGAACTTTTCCCTTTGCTGATTTTGCTTTGTATCCTTGCACGGAAATAAATCCCACCCATGAGTAGGACTGTACACTGAGTCATGTGAGTCCTCCTAGCAAATGATCGAACTTGTGGGTGGTCTTGGGGACTGTCAAAACAGGAAGTTTAGGTTAGTAACACAGATGATTTGAGGGCAAATGAATTCTCTTTCATTTGCCAGCTGGCATATTAGTAAACAATTCTGTAGCAAGCAACCAATCGAGTTCTTTAGGGAAACCAGACAGAAGAGTTATTAGTAAAGTTTCCTGCTTCCTGAAGGGGAAAAAAATAATAGTGCTGCTTTAAAAAGACACAAAGCACCCTTGTCTTATGTTTTTGATAATGAAAAGAGTTTGAGGAGAAAGTGTCCTGAAGTGATATGGTTACTCAGTAAGAGTTTATTTTTTCTTACCTTTCTGTTCCACGATCCTTAGCGTATAGTTTTTGTCTTCATGATAACAAAAAGTAACAAAAAGCTACTGCACTGCCAGGTATGTTTGATGTCTCAGTTATCAAGAATGGCAGAAAGCAAAGGGCAAACACTTCCTCAGTTTCCTCCCCAGAGAATTCAACCTCTATTGAATTGGCCATCACCGTGTTACCTGGACACCCTTAACTTTAAAGGGAAATAGAAATTTAAGTATTTCACTTTCCAGCTTTTATAATACTAGAAATAAGGGATGAGAGAGTGAGATAGCTGTTCAATGATCCACATAAAGTATCTGTCACAATTATTCTGACACTAATGGAAAATGAGATACAAGATTAATGTTGATTCTCTATGTTAAGAGCCTATGCATGGATACTTTGATTGTAAGGCTGAGAGATTAAAGACCACGGTAATTTCTGTGTGGACTGTTTGCTCCCAGTATCATAGCTTTGTTCCCAAGCTCTTTATATGCATCATTGAATAACCTTCTGGAGGTAAACTCTTCTGAACTTAGAATTTACTAAAATAGAAGTCTTTTTTTTTTTTTAATCTTAAAGCTCTTGTGAAATGGTATAAAAAAAATGCATTGCACTATCATATGAACAGATGAAACAAAATACTAACTCTTCTTCTGTTCACCACCCCCATCCTGTTTTTTTTTTTTTTTTTCCTCAGAAGCTGTAGATGAAACCAAACCTAAGGAAAGTGCCCGGCAGGAGGAGGGTAAAGGAGAAGAACGTGAGGCGGACCAAGAACATGCCTGAACTCTAAGAAATGGCTTTCCACATCCCCATCCTCCCCTCTCCAGAACCCTGTCTCTCCCTCCCTCTTCTCAGCTCCACTCTGAAGTTTCCCTTCCTGACCTGCTCACGTCTGTGAGTCTGTCCTCTCCCACCCACTAGTCCTCTTTCTCTCTATGTGGCAAACACTTAAAAAAAAAAAAAAAAAAAAAAAAAGCAGGAAAGATCCCAAGTCAAACAGTGTGGCTTAAACATTTTTTGTTTCTTGGTGTTGTTATGGCAAGTTTTGGTAATGATGATCCAATCATTTTGGGAAATTCTTGCACTGTATCCAAGTTTTTTGAATTGGTGCGTGTGGCCCTGTGGGAGTCCACTTTCCTATCTCTCTCTGTTCCAAGTGTGTGTGCAATGTTCTGTTCATCTGAGGAGTCCAAAATATCGAGTGAATTCAAAACCATTTTTCTTTTCCTCCTTTACAATGTGATGGAATGAACAAAAAGAAAAAAATTCAAAAACCCAGTTTGTTTAGAAAATAAATAAAGCAAATGTGCCAATTAGCGTAACTTGCGGCTCTAAGGCTCCTTTTTCAATCTGAATATTAATAAATCATGAGAATAATCAAACTCCAATGGCTCTGTGTTTCTATTCTGCCCTCTTATTGGTTTAACACCTCTCTAATTGAGGTCCTACATTTTATCTCTCTTCTGACACAAAAACAACCCTAGTAAAGAAAAGATGGATGAACCCTAAGACTCTGATCAGAACCAATGGTTTTGGTCCTTGATGGGATCGTTGGGGGCTGCACCAGTTCAACCAAGTACTGCAAACTCAGAGACTCAAACAACAGAAATGTATTCTCACTTTTCTGGAGGCTTGAAGTCGAAAATCAAGGTGTTGGTAGTGTTGGCTCCTTCTGAGGGCCATGAAGGTAAGGTCTGTTCTAGGCTTCTCTTTTTGATATATAAATGGCCATCTTCTCTCTATCTCTCTTCATTGTCTATGGGTATTCTATATCTAAATTTACCCTTTTTATAAGGACACCAATCATATATGATTAGGGCTCACCTTGAATTTATTATCTCCAAATAAAGTCATACATACTCAGAGGTACTGAAAGTTAGGATTTCAACATATGAATCTGAGGAGGAGGCACACAATTCAAACCATCATAGGCACCAAAACTTACTGAAGTTGCCTCAAAGTACTTTCATCCCCCCAGGAGAAGGATCTAATAGAAGGTTATTGCAGGTTTTGCTAATATAAGTATTATAGAGAATTTGTAACTCTTAGAAACCACTAGACTTTTGATGATTTAGTTTAACCCAAGTATTGCTACAACCCATTCTATCATTTTCTGCTTATTAATATCTCTTGGACTTATCCTTACATAAGGCAGCTCTTAGATTCTTGATTACTTACTATCATTGTTCCTGCTGATGGTAATAGTATAGAAAGAAGAAATGGTGTTCATTTAGCATATCTATACTTTTCAAATTTCCTTCCAGTTGCTATTACCCAAGTATTATCTATTAGAAAATATACAGTTCCCATGAGGAACAGCAATGTCCTTAAATCTTGAAGTATCTGATGTTCTTTTTTCCCTCTAAATTTCCTAAATCAAGCATGATATATATTCCTAACAAATCAAACACTGCCATATCCTGAAATCTCTCCCACAGATAGGCATGGGCAATGGATCCCTTTCAGCTTTCCACACTTATCTGTACATATGATTTCTTAGCAAGGAAGAGAAAATTGTTTCAAAATCTTCAAATAATAAAGAGCATGTTATTCTGTGTAGATGAACACAATGCAATACTATGCAGCACAAAGAAAGAAGAGGGAACTCTTACCCTTTGCAGCAGCCTGGATGGACTAGAGACTATGAAACTAAGTGAAATAAGCCAGTCTGTGAAAGACAAATACCATCTGATCTCACTTATAAGAGGAATCTGATCAACAAAATAAACAAATGAGCAAAACAAAAAGAGAGGCATGGAAACAGGGAACAGAATGACAGCTTCCAGAGGAAAAAGGTGGGGGGAAGGTGAAACAAGGGGCAAGGGGAGAGGGGAAGTCCAAGAACATGGATGAATGACTGACAAACATGGACAATGAGGTGGGAATGGACTATGGGATTGGGAGATGGGGAGGAATGGAGAAGGGCAAAGAGAAAATTTGGGACAACTATAATAGAATAAATAAGAATAAAAATAAAATTTAAGAAAAAGATCATGGAAATAAGTGATCTTAGGAGGTACACCTTTCACCTTGGTAACTTCTTAGCTCCATGTGGAGCTGGTGCCTAGTTAATGCGATGAAGAAAGCTAATGTCCCATAAAGGATCAGTACTCTCTAGATCAAGGGATCATTTCTTGGCACTGACATTAACTGGAGACAGTCATAAAGAAAAAAGTCACAAAGGTCGCTGGTTCGATTCCCCAGGCACATAATCAGGTTGCAAGCAAGGTCTCCAGCCAGGTCTGTGGCTGGAGGCAGGTGAAAGGCAACCACACATTGATGTCTCTTTCCCTCTCTGCCTCTCTCCCCAATCTCTAAAAATAATAAATAAAATATTTTTTAAAAATCTAAAGAAGCCCTGGCTGGTAGCACAGTGGATAAGGCGCCGGCCTGTGAACCCAAAGGTCGCAGGTTCGATTCCCCAGCCAGGGCACATAACCAGGTTGCAAACCAGGTCTCCAGTCAGGTCTGTGGCTGGAGGCAGGTGAAACGCAACCATACATTGATGTCTCTCTCCCTCTCTGCCTCTCTCCCTTTCCCCTCTCTCTAAAAATAATGAAATAAAATTAAAACAAAAATCTAAAGAAATAAGTCAGAAATCATCAATTTTATTAAAACAATTTAAGAGTTTTAAATTTATTCCAACTTGATATGACTTCAAAGAATTTGAAACAATTATCTGGGACTCAATCTTCACCTGATTAGTTCTCATCAGATGTGAGATAAGGTTTTAGAAAAGGTCTTCCATGGGATGGAGGCATATTGGCAGTATACTGTATTAGGAATTCTTTTTTATCTCTAAGTTTCTTTTATTGGTAGAATAAATGCTTTAATTTCTTTCCCAAATTTATCATTGAAAGCAACACTCCTATGACTTGAAACAATTCAACTTGAAAATGTAATTCTAAACTTCTTCCTTTGAATCCATGGTCACACTGAAAACAATAGCATATGATTTTTAAATCCATGGTAATATACATTGTTTAGTGCTCTCACTAACTTCGTCGGAGTTGGGATTTTGCTTTATAGATACTTACAAATATCTATTTTTATTTGTTTTGTAAAATCTTAGCTCCTTAACAGAATTTTAAAGATAGGGAAAGACACATCAGAGAGGTTCATAATAATCTTAAAAGAGGTACCATGAATAATTGCAGCCTTCTCATTGATACAAAGCAATGTGATTCAAACTTGTACACAACACACACAAAGTCAAGTGATATTGGGAAACACAGATCATTCAAGATACAAAAATAAATTATAAATCTGATCAGAAAGCAACATGATTTGTTGATTCTAAAATATCTACATCTGGTTTACTTTTTAAAAAGATAATAACTAGATTGAGAACAAGTAAAGAAAGGCCTCAACATTGGCAAGTAATTCTTCAAAATGGTAATAAGATCATATTCTGGGGACCAGAGCCTATATACCATTGTTAGAAAACCATGGCCATATCTGCATGAAGTAATCTCTTGACTGAGCTGTACTCTTTGGGTCTAACATGTTCAGTCCTGATGTAATACGAGTCTCTTTGAAGATGAAAGCATTTCTAAAATAGAATTGTGTATTCCCATTACTCTATACTTTGATCATCCTTCAGTCTTTTTCATCATCAGCTGCCCAGTGGCCTGGTTCAGAAATGTAGAAAGTAGTCCGATTCCTTTTTCTTTTTCCCCCACAAGACACTTGTGCCTGCTGCTTTGACCAAATCTTCATTTTCCTTGGTCAGTTTGAGGTTATCTGAGGGTCTTTTATAATTTCCCTTTCCCATATTCAGCTTCTGAAAGAGATTGGAGAGGGATTACCAAATCTCTGTCTCAATTCTCTGAAGAAAAGACACATTGAAGCTCTCAAAAATGCATTATTCTCAACATTAGCCAGTCCCAGAAAAGCCCATTTTGCAGTTGGCATGGAAGCCTGAGCAACAGGAAAATCAATTTAATGAGTGAGTTCCATAAAGCACTATTAAGATCACCGCAAATTCCATTAGCTTTTTTAAACCTTTCATATATTGGTTTGTTGTCATGGAGATAGCTTCAGCTAAGCTGGCTATAAAATTAATTTAATGATTGGTGACCCTTCTAGCTAAATGTTAGCTAATGAGCATAGAAATATGGGCTTTCTTCATCTCAAAAACAACAAACAAAAAACTCACAAAATTTTTTCCTGAGGAGATTAAAAATGTCTACATGCCTATCATGTAGACAAGGCCTGCACCTACATGCATCATCTCTTTTAGTAACATGCATACTCTTAAATAATTGCAAATTTGTCTTTTCTTCCTGGAAGGAAATTCAGTCACTGGGAATGAAGACAAGATTATAGCTATGAGAATGATGAGTCACTGACTGGTCTTGGAAAATTCTATTAAAGAGGCAAGGACATCTTGAATGTACATTTTCCAGGAGATTAGTTACCTGATTTTTTCCTTTTACAGGTGTGTGCCATTGTTGGCAATTACAGCATATCTAGTGTCACAGATGGTACCTTACACAGTATTATATATTTCTGATGAAGTGAGATGCGTCCATACAAAACAATAAGTGTCCTGTTAACACTGCATTGCATTGCATTGCATGTGACCAGGATTTGTGAACACATGGGACTGTCATAAGAATCTTTTTTTTTTAATAACAGCAATTTGTTTTTTTTAATAAATATTTTATTATTGTTCTATTACTGTTGTGAATATCATAAAATAATTTTATTGCTTAACCACCCAAATAATACTGCTTGAAAGGTAGAAAACAGAAGGAGGAAGATAAAATCACTCACCATTTATCACCCAGATTTGAACATTTGAACATTTAGAGATACAGCTCAGCTTTACTGAGTCTGCCTGTTTGTCTGCCTTCCTCCCTTCCCGTTGTATTAGCCCCCTATCGATTTTCCTATATTCATATGTATATATAGATATGTATATTTAAGGCATAAGTCTAGGGGGAATGTGAAGGAGCAAGGCTGTGTCCTGGGCTCATATTTTACATATTATGTTGCAAACTGCTTTACATATTGCAGACGTTTTCATACAGACTGACAAAATAGAGATGGAGGACTTTAAAATTCATGATTCTCATTGTTTCCCAGTGCCTTATTAAAGAAAGCCTGAGGCAAAAAGAAAAATGTACAATTCTATGTACACTTATTAAAATATAACCCCATTTATTAACCACATGGTAAGGTTAGTAAAAGCTCTATAATCAAAAACATGACTACGTAGAAAACCCCATGTTGCCCCGTGTGTTGGCATGCTGTTGTCAACCCTCATAAACCCAGTGTACGTGGGCTGCACTCACTGCCTTGCCAGACCAGGGAACTGAGGGTCTACTGGAAAAAAAAGACAACATTGTTCAATAACATAGGGTGGTAAAACGAACAGCAACCTGTCTTCATTTGACATTTTCATGTTTTGTTTGGCACAGATATTTCTTGCATTGATTTTGATTTTTTAAATATTGCATTAAAATGTTATTTATCTTGATTAGTGTCTGGATGGGATCTTAAGTTTTGTCCTGGAGACAAACACCTCGCTGGCCTCACCCTACTTCTGGCCCTGAGGCTCCCAAAGGGAATGCTAGAATTGTGGTTTTTTTAAGATCAACATTTTCTGATTATATGAGGTCTTAATGATTTATCTGGGAACTGGAAGGCTTGAGAGTGGACCTGGGAAATAAATGTCTTATATTCCTAGAAAGCTAATAGAATTAATTTAAGAAATCCCCTTGCTTTCTAGAGGAGATACAGAGTATGAAATGCTGGATATAGGAAGTGTGGAGTGGTTCCAAGCTGGTGGGGTTTGTGGTAAACTGAAGAATTCATGACCTACTTAAACACTCTGACAAATAAATTAAAAAGTAAACAAGAATAAAATCTGGACTGCCAAACCAAACATCAGTTTGCAACAGCTGATGGGTTTTCACCACTAACCACAGAAGCATCTGTCTGGAATAGTATAGTTATAAAACTAGGTTACTTCAAAACTCACGATCATGAAGAAGCTGATCAACTAGGGCCTCATAAACTGGAACTATTACTAAGAGTTGTGGGAACTGAGTGCTCATTCATGAACTCATCCTAAGTGCAAATTTATGTTTAAACTGTATATAAGATGAATATTTTATTTTATACACCTAAGTAAAAAAGAAGGTATTGTTTTCTGTGAAATGTGTTTTTAAAGCATGAGAGGAAGAAGTATGCTTTTTAAAATCTCTCTTTCATCACGTTGGGGTAAAAAGATGCAGGGTAGAAAAAAAAGGAGGAACATTCGTATCTGTCTTTGTTTCTCTGCCCTTCCTAGTACCTTCCAGCTTCTTCCTTTAGTAGGAAGAGCCTAAGGGCCCTGGAATCTAGGCCCCCTAAGTCTAGGGGGAATGTGAAGGAGCAAGGCTGTGTCCTGGGTTCCACAGCAGCTGGAGTCAGTAAAAGCTCCATCCGCCCACCCCACCTACGGCAGCCCCTGCCTCAGCATGGGTGGTCACCAACAGTGAGTGCTCTGCAGTGCTGACCTTACCAACTTTTTGTCTTGCTAGCTTAAACCTATGAATCCTGCCTTCCTCTCCAGGATGTAGCCCACATTGTCTGCCCAGACAGCTCCTCTGAGACAGGCAAGTGCTTAGGTGTGGGATTTTTTATCATGCTTCATTTTGTACTCTGGCTTCCTTAGTGACTGAAAATAATAGGCAGATATTAAATAAATGTTTCATGAATGCATCAATGGATGAATGAATACATAAATGAATGAACTTTAATCTACCCTTTTCCCTTTCTTCGGCTTTGCACACTGCCCACAAGAGTGTAAGTTGCCACTCAGGCCCCTCCTTGAAGAAGAGAAGTATCTTTCTACGAATTCAGATATACCTGATGATGAACTTGGGACAACAATGACCACATGAATCCAGTAAGTGTTGATTCAATCACTAAATGGCAGCTGAGAAATGCCAGCCACAGTGGCCTCCACATAGTCTCTGCTTGTCCAGTCCTGGCTTTGTGGGAATGGATCTCCATGAATTTATTGCCACCTTTGGTCTTACAGTTCCCTCTGCTTGGTTTCAGATATGCACATGGTTCCTTCAAGTCTTTTGTTAATCCCACCTTCTCACCAAAGTCTCCCATGATCAGCTCACTCAATACAAGGTCTTTCCCGAAAGTATTGGCTGCAGAAACAGTTTTAATAATATTGGCTTGATACTTTTGATACAGACCTTGTATTTTCTATCACCCTTTCCTGTGAAAGTATTTCAAGTAGATATACTACATCTTGTTTCCTTTTAAAATACTATATCCTTTACTTGGTTATTTTATTTACCTGTCTTCTATCACTAGAATATAAGCTTCACAAAGAGAAAAACTTTCCCTGTTTTGCTTCTGTCTCTAGCTCTCAAGATACTGCGTACCATTGAGCAGGATCTCAAAATGGCAGATTAGTCTCTCTCGAAATTGCAAACTCAAATTGTACTTTGTCTTTTAATTGCTCCTTGAACCTGGCACATACTTTTTGACTGTCTCAGTTTTAAAATTGGTACCCCTAACTATAGTATTTATCTATGAGTCACTGTCCTATAACATTACCTAGCAATAGACATCCACTGTTCTCACCCACCCAGCACCTTTTTTACATTTCTCTAGTAAAAGAAAACCTTTTGTATGTTGATCCTATTCCATTAAGTTGGAGGAGAACTGACTTTGAATCTTTTCCTCTGATGCTAAATGTAGAAGAGATATGAGAACCAGGCCTGGCCAAGCACCATTTATCTCCCAGGTGCAGTAATTGATTAAGTATGGGTGTGTGGCTTAAGCCAGGTCCTCCCCTAGGGTTTCCTGCAAAGCTAGGAAAAAGTGTTCTGTTTGGGGGGAAAGGGTGGGTGGGGAGGGGGACAGAGGGGAGAAAAAAAAGGGATGGATGTAATACAACAACAATAAAATTAAAAGAAAAAAAAAGTGTTCTGCTTAGTAGGATTTCTAGACAAGTGAATGCAAGTCTTCTGCAGATAAGGGCTGTTTTATCATTATGTAGAGAGAGCCTGCCCCCAAAATGGAAAGAGACAAGAGTCCTGGCAACACTGTTGGGTCTTCCAGATCTAACAATTCCTGAAGCAAGCTCTGTTTTGAGTTATGCATGTTAATAATTTTTCTCTTCTGCATAAACTTATTTAAATTGCACATTTGCCATGTACAACTTAAAGGATTCCTGACCTATCAGTCCTTCCATGCTGCCCTGACCCTAGTAACCCTGGCGTATATAAGTAACTTCCTGGAAGGTTGCCTCACCCACCTGGTTCTAGTTTCCTGGAACTTGGACATTTTCACAGCATCTGTGGCATAAGTATGGTGATTTGTGGCCCAATGTATATAACATAATTTTTCCCCACATGTTGATCAAATATTTTCAATATTTAAAGCACAAACTGAAAAGGCTGAGAGACAACACTATTATGTCTATGGAGGGAGAAAACGTGGTAACACGTAGCCGAGGTTGGGAGTAAGGTTCAGTGGGGCTGATGACCCTTCCCCCATCCCCAAACTCTGACTAAAGTCATAGAGCGCAGCTGATGTTTAGATGAACAAGATATTGGATATAATTTCATCTTAAAATGTTAGGTATCTTCTTCAAAAATTGAACCTTATTTTTACATCAGAACAACATATGGTATGAAAGTAATTATACATCACAATGAACATAAATTCTTTCCTATTAGCAAATTATGTTGAACAAGTATTTTTAAATATTTACTCTGGGTATATTACTGTTATGCTACAATAGAGTGGGTGTTTACTGAATAAAAAATAGTATAGCTTTGATGCCTAGAGTAAGAAAACAATATATACATATATATGTATATATACAGTATATATACATATATGTGTGTATATAGCTAGATCTGTCCAGAAAGTGTCTATCCATGTAATATGAAAAATATAGAAATTTATTGAACAAGATACAAGATGCAAGAAACACTGTACACAGGACAATGATGCCTCAGTCCCCTTCAAAGCAGGCACCTTGGGACCTCACGCAATTCTCCCAGCATCTCCTCTACTGTTCAAAACACTCTGAAAAATCCTTTGATGAAATTGCCATTAGCTGCCACCACACCTTTCATGCCAAGATCCTACATCAAAATCTCAACACCATGGTTTTGGGAATCTCCAGATCAGCTTCGAGTTCTCACACTGTCAGTCGCTGATCTTTGTTGACTGCAGCCCATACATGTTCAACATTCTCAGGTGTTCTGCTTATTGTAGGCATTCTAGAATCTGGCTCATTTTCAATAGATTCTTGACCTTCTTTGAAATGTTTGTGCCATGATTTTATTAGCACTGCACTTGTTGCTTCATCCCTGAAAGCCTTCTGAATCATCCAAATAGTTTCTATGGAAAAATGTTCAAACTTAACACAAATTTTGATGCAGATATGTTGCTCTACTCACTCAGTCATTTGGAATGCAATGGCCACACAGTACACATGCTCACTCAATAGTGTCTACTGTCCCTTACTGACTAGTACAGTGAAGTTGTCATTGTTCACACATGCACATTCTAGTCTACTCTCCTTGGCTGCCAGCTTACATTGATGTTGTACAAACCACTCTTATTACATTAACAATGGCTGGACTTTTTCCAGACAGACCTTCTTATACATATAGATAGGTATATAATGTATATGTACATGTAATATAATATTCTGGTAAGCTGTAGCAAATGAGATAAGAAATAAAACATTGAAAACAAAATCAAAGCAAAAACACTGGAGCCTCACCTAAACAGTTGTAATGCTTACAGAATCAATTGCCACTTGTATCTACGCTGGACCTTTTCCAAAGGAATTAGGAGATAGAAGGAGTTCATTTTGCCAGAGATGATTAGCCAACACCTAAAGTCTTCCCTGGAAAGGGGCTTTTATTTTGTTTTTCTAAGCAGCCAAAGTCATGTTGGTTTTTTCTTGCATATTATTAAATTCAAGTCCTCACCCACTATTTTAAGCCATTACCAGAGCAACTCAGATAGGCTCATTTCTCTTATTTGTATTAGCTCAGTCTTTGTTTTCTGGCTACTCCACAGGAGTATAGAAGTTACTACAGGTTCAAGATATCATCAATTGATTATATATATATATATATATATATATATATATATATATATAGTAAACACTTGCAGTGGCTAGACACAGGGGATAACACAAGAAATAAGATAAGCTCTATATGATTAAAGGGTGCTAACAGGAAGCATGGGCAGTATGAAGTTGTGAAGACTGCTGCAGAGGAGTGAAGAATGCTGTGAGAACCAGGAAGAGGTGCACTAAAAACTGCACAGAGACTAAGGAGGGCTTTGAGGAGGAGAAGGAGGAGAAGTCAGAAGAGTTGAGTTTTAAGTTATGTGGAAGTTTTTTGGGCAAAGAAGTAGGAGAAAGTTATCTAGCCAGAGGGACCACCGTTATTCAGGCCTAAAGATATGGAAGAAATATTGGAAATGGCAGGAGGTCTTGCATCAGGAGATTAGAGAAGAAGGGGGTACATGATTTTACATACAGAAAAGGCTAGGTAATATGTTGAAGATATTTGTTAAGAGATTAAAATACTAAAAAGTTTGGGCTTTATTATATAAAAAAGTAGAATGTAGGAGCACATCCCATCATGAGGCTCCATCCACCCTCATAACCTCATCTGAATCTGTTCGCTTCCCAAAGGCCCCACACCTCCTAATACTATAATACCTAGGGTGAGAGCTTCAAAATATAAATTTTATGGGGGAAAACCATTAAGTCATAACATTTTCAGTTATGGTTTATAGCTAACAAACCACAGTGGAAGTAGCAGTATCTATGACTTAATTCTCTATGTAGATTCAAAATTGATGTTCTTCCCATTACTCAAGACTTGTTTAAGGCCTTGGCCAAATAGCTTAATTGGTTAGAGCGTCATTCCACATACAAAGGTGGCAGCTTTGAACCCTGGTCAGAGCACAGCAAGAATGAACCAAGAAGCACGTAACTAAATGGAACAAATCAATTTCTCTCTCCTTCCCTTTTTCCTCTTTCTAAAACCAATTTTAAAGAAACTAACCTCAATCTCATATTGGAGAATCTTTCTTTTATATTTTTAAAGATTTTATTTATTATTTTTCAGAGAGAGGGGAAGGGAGAGAGGCAGAGAGGGAGAGAGGGAGAGAGACCTCAATGTATAGTTGTCTTTCACCTGCCTCCAGCTACAGACCTGGCTGAAGACCTGGCTTGTAACCTGGTTATGTTGCCCTGGCTGGGAGTTGAACCAGTGACCTTCGGGCCTTATCCACTGTGCCACCAGCCAGGGTGTTGGAGAATCTTTCAAACATCTCTAACCTAACCGAGAAGTCATCTTCCATGTTTATTGTCGTTACTTTATATTTGTTTAAAATGAAATTGCTTAGAAAACTTGAATAAACATAATGCCACCTGCAATATGGCTCCTAACCCCATGCCTGAGAGCATTCTCAAGTTATACAAGGTAATAGCAAACTGAATCATGCATCACTGACAAAATTTCCAGAACATTTCTAATTGCTCAGTCTTAATTTCATACTTTATCACAAGTAAAAGAAATGAAAGCTGGATTTTCTGCTGATGATAAAATATATAATGCTGACCACTTATTCTGGTGGGTGTGACCAGGTTGAACCAGAGCCATACAAAAATTAACCAATTAAAGCATAAATAAGTGGAACAACAATCTCTCTCTCTTTCTCTCCCCAAAAATATCAATAAATAAAAATTTAAAAAAGAATGAGCTGAGTATAAATCCAGAATCCTCTAAATATATATTAATGTTCTATACTTATTCTTTTATTATCTCTCCTATATCAAGTGCACTCATTTAGAAAATTAAAATGAAAGTTTATAAACAGACAAAAATTCTTCTCTTGCATTTCTGTAAGGGGCCAAAAGAAGGGAATATCTGCAGGGAAATGCTGAAGCATCATATTTAAGTAGGGTTTCCTTTACTATTATTCCAGCTTCAGTTTACACCTTTAGAAACAAGCACGTTTCATTCTTCCTTCTTGCTTTGCAGCAGCAGGCAGAGATAAACTGGCAGTTGCTGAAATTGGATGAGAAAAACAGCTTTACCCTACTCCCTTGTTATTGACTTTAGCTCTGCCGTCCTGTCTGTTTCAGCTATGTAAGCAGATAGGTAGGCCGTGACTGAACCAGGCAACAGGCTCTGCTGCAGACAGCTGCCCTCTCTGGGAGCTGGTCATGAGAAGTAACGCAGGAAAGAATTTACCAGAAACTGGTGATAGACTGCCAGTGAGAGATAAAGGGTGAAAAAGAGAGAAATTGAGGGTGGCTGGAGGTTAAGAGTCTGAGAATTTAGAAGGATGCTGGTGGCAAGGAAGACAAATGGAAAAGGGTGATTGTGGGGACATTTGACATTAGATAAACAACTTGGATGTTTGCCTCTTTTAACCCCATTTATTACTACTTAGACGGAATTGATTTCTACATGGCAAATATTGACTCATCTTTCGAAAGCCCAGCTAAAAATGTCACTACCCTGGAGAAGCTCTTCACACACTCCCCGGGCATTTACTTGCTATTCTAGGGCCCATGGAGTACACAGTTTGGGCTGCTATAGGGTCTCCCATGCTGTTATTTGCTGCTTATTCATTTTCTCTCTTTGGCCAAGTAGTCAGCACAGTATGGAGAAAAGGCCACAGTTTTGGGAATAGACAGAGCTGGTTCCAATTTCAGCCCCTGTCCCTATAACATAGGGACATTAAAGATGACTAGACTACATGCAACATGAGAACACTAGCACTTTTGTAGGATTATGGTGAGGATCAAATCAGAAATATACCCCAGAGGTTGGCATAAAGGTGGCATTTAATTCCTGCTCTTCTAGCCTCTTTCTTTATCTTGTTAAGGACCATGTATGTGCTCCTTGAAGACAGGGATTGGGGTCTTGGGATCCCTTGTTCCTAGCATAACATAGGTGCTCAATAGTTTTTTAAATAAATGAATAGATCCAACATCTGTGTCCCTTAGTTACATGAAGTTACCTCTTCTTACAGTCACTGTATATTCTTTGTTTATCCATCTTCTTCATCATACTGTAAGCTACTCAAAGGCAGTAGACTATTAATAGACTGGACCACCACAACTCTCCTGGTAGTCACCAACTTTATGATCCTCTGCCTTCTGGCCACAAGCTAGCATTGTATTTCTTGCTCTCCCTTTGGCTGTACGAAGGCCATGAGAGCAGTTCTGGCCATTAGTTGCAGATAATAATGACTTTCTGGCAGAGGCAAGTACTATATGCCCATCTGAGACTCAAATTCTCTCTCTGAAACTATTAGTATTCAGGATGGTAGCTGGCCAACAGCTTGTTTCCCTGAGTGATTACAAAAGCAGAGCTTCCCATTCCCTGACCCCTCATTTGAGGAGTGACAAGTTAAATAATCAAGAGTATAACTTTGTTGACTTAAGTCACTGAGACTTGGGCATGTTCATTATCATAGCCTAATCTCACCCATTCTGGCTTGCACAGGTAACAGTGAATAGAATGTCTAGCATTATATTCAGTAAAAGGCAATTATCAGGAGGCATGTTCAAAAAACAAATTTTATAGCATTTTACTACTTAAGAAGCATTTTAGAAGTACTCTTTCATTAACATTACACATTCCTATGTGGTAGTTGAAAGAATAATGTCCCAATTTATAGATGGGGCAACTAAAATTGGCAGTTGCTATTCATGAGAATTTTAGGAAATAATGCAAACACTTTCAAAGTCAGGAGTAGAACCTGTGGTTTTTGCCTCTTGGATATGGGACCTTCGACAAAATTGCAGAGGAAATATTAAAAATATAAAATTCACATTCATAAAACCCCTACTCTTAAGAAGCCTACAATTTTTCTGGATATAAAACAACTTGAAATCATTGTGAAACAGCAATGAAGGGTTTGTTTCCATAGAAGTTCTACATGAGCTATAGAAGGTCAAAAACAGGAGAGGTGCCCTGGCTATTGTGGTTTGGTGGCTTGGCGCCGGCCTGCGAAATCAAGGGTCACTGGTTTGATTCCTAGTCAGGGCACATAACCAGGTTGCAAGCCAGGTCTCCAGCCAGGTCCCCAGCTGGAGGCAGGTGAAAGGCAACCATACATTGATGCTTCTCTCTTTCTTCCTCCCTCCCTGCCCTTCTCTCTAAAAATAATGAATAAAATCTTTAAAAAACAAAAACAAAAACAGGAGAGGTTAATTTATGATACAAGAGTTGGGCAGGATTCATCACAAAAAGATGAGATCAAATACATAACACTTTATTTGAAATAATTTGCTCTAATGAAACTAGAACTTGTGTAATGTTTCAAAGAGTTTGGTTCATTCTTTATTTTTTTTTAAAGAATAAAGAAACATAAATGTTTATTACAAGCTGTATCTGTGGAGAGGGGCTTGTGGATAGCAGGCTTCACTTCAGCACAATCATGCGGTGCACCAGACCACACTTTATAACGATAGAATGCTTCATAGGCAATACGAAATGGGTTTAATTACCCGTTTACTAGAAGCAGACTTGGGTAGATGGCTGTTCTTTATTTAAACTATGTTCTTTTTAAAAAATTTCATTGTTGTTCTTTTTAAATTAATTAATTTATTATTGTTGTATTACAGTTATCCCATTTTCCCCCTATTGCTGTCTCCTGCCCCACCCTCCCTATCCCCTCTCGCATAGTCAATCCCACATGTTGTCCATGTCCATGGGTCATTTGTACTAGTTCCTTGACTAAACTGTTCCCCTTCTTTGTTTCTTTTTCTCCCTCCTCCTCCCTTCTGCACACTGAAAGTCTGTCCCTTGTTTCCATGTCTTTGTTCTGTTATACTTGTTTGTTTTGTTCATTAGTCTCCTGTATTAGGTGAGATCATATGATATTTGTCTTCCACTGACTGGCTTGTTTCACTGAGCATAATTCTCTTCAGTTCCATCCATGTTGTTGCAAAAGGTAGGAGTTCCTTTTTTCTTTCTGCTGTGTAGCATCCCATTGAGTAAATGTATCAAAAATTTTTGACCCATTCATCCACTGATGGGCACTTAAGCTGTTTCCAGCATTGGCTCTTATGAATAGCACTGCTGTGAACATAAGGGTGCATAGGTTCTTCTGAAGTGGTGTTTTAGGGTTATTCCAGTATAATCCTAGCAGTAGAATCGCTGGGTCAGAGGTAATTCCATTTTTAGTTTCTGAAGGAAATTACATCTTTCCAAAGTGGCTGCACCAGCCTGCAATCCCACCAACAATGCACCATGGTTCCTTCCCTCTTCTTCACATCCTCACCAATACTTCTTGTTTGTTGATTTGTTAACATGGCCATTCTGACAGGTGTGAGGTGATATCTCATTGTGGTTTAAATTTGCATCTCTCTGATGGCTAGTGATGTTGAGCATTCTTTCATATGCCTATGGACCCTTTACAGGTCCTCCTCAGAGAAGTGTCTGTTCAGATCCTTTGCCCATTTTTTAATTGGTTTGCCTGTCTTCCTGGTGTTGTGTCATATAAGTTCTTTATATATATTTGAGATAAAACCCTTTTCTGAGATATCATTGGCAAATATGTTTTCCCATACAGTTGGTTCCCTTTTAATTTTGCTGACATTTTCTTTTGCTGAGCAGAAACTTTTCAGTTTGATGTCATCCCATTTATTTATTTGTTCCTTTATTTCCCTTGCCTTTGGCAAAGTATTAGTAAAAATATTGCTACATGGGATATCTGAAATTTTACTGCCTATGTTTTCTCCTAAGACTTTTGTGACAGCACGGCTTATGTTTAAGTCCTTTATCCATCTTGAGTTTCTTCTGGTATATGGTGTAAGTTGGTGGTCTAGCTTTATTTTTTTGCATGTCCCTGTCCAGGTCTCCCAATACCACTTGGTGAAGAAGCTATTTTCACTCTCTTTTATGCTCTTTCTCCCTTTGTTGAATATTAATTGCCCATAAAGTCCTGGGTTTATTTTTGGGCTCTCTATTCTGTTCCATTGAGCTATATGTCTATTCTTATGCCAGTACCAAACTATTTTGATTAGTGTCCTTGTAGTATAGTTTGATATCAGGTGTTGTGATTCCTCCTACTTTGTTCTTCTTTTTCAAGATTGCTGTGGCTATTCATGGTCATTTTTGACTCCATATAAATTTTGAAGTATTTTTTCTAGGTCTGAGAAACATGTCATTGGTATTTTAATAAGGATTGCATTGAATCTATAAATTGGTTTGGATAGTATGGACATTTTCATGATGTTAATTCTTCCCATCCATGAACATGGTATATGCTTTCATTTATTTGTATCTTCCTTAATTTCTTTCTTCAGTGTTCTATAGTTTTCTGAGTACAAGGCTCTTACCTCCTTGGTTAAGTTTATTCCTAAGTACTTTATTTTTCTTGTTGCTATGGTAAATGGTGCATGATTTTTTAATGTATTGTTGGCCAATATTTTGTTCAGAATTTTAGCATCTATGTTCATCAGAGATATTGACCTGTAGTTTTCTTTCTTTGTTGTGTCTTGACCTGGTTTTGGATTTAGAATAATACTGGTCTCATAGAAAGAGTTTGGGAGTCTTCCTCTTCTTGGATTTTTTGGAATAGTTTGAGAAGGATAGGAATTAGTTCTTCCCTAAATGTTTGATGAAATTCACCTGTGTAGCCATCTGGCCTGGGGTTTATGTGGGCTGGAAGATTTTTTTTTTTATTTCTTCAATTTCACTAGTTGTTATCAGTCTATTCAGGCTTTCTGCTTCTTCTTTATTCAGTTTTGGTAGATTATATATTTCCAGAAATTTGTCCATTTCACCCAAGTTGTCAAATTTCTTGTCATATATTTTTTGTGGTAATTTCTTATAATCCGTTGTTTCTGAGATATTGGCTGTGATTTCTCCTCTTTCATTTCAGATTTTATTTGGGTCTTTTTTTTTTTTTTTTTTTTCCCTTGATGAGTCTGGGTAAAAGCTTGTCAATTTTCTTTATCTGTTCAAAGAACCAGCCCCTGTGTTTATTCATTTTTTTAAATAGTTATTTTAGTCTCTATGTCATTTAATTCTGCTCTGATCTTGATTACTTCCTTTCTTCTACTTGCACTAGGCTTTATTTGTTGTTGTTCCTCTAG